>JBBPDA010000132.1:4595039-4620039 GCA_037974385.1 Arnoldichthys spilopterus | reverse complement strand
GCATATTTGGAGTGTCTAAAGTAAAGCCTGCCAGAGATATTAAAGATTTATTTCACCCTCACAAGAAAATCCTGGACTGGAAGTGGTTTTTATTTACAACTTGGCAATTTCCCTGGTCCATGTTTTCTGCAGGGGTCTTTCAAACCCTGTTCTCTCTCTTTTAGTTCTACAATAATAATAAAGATCATAATGAAAGTAATTTAATGGTAAACAAGACTGAGACAATCTGGAACGTTTTGGTACCTATAGAGCGATTGGGTTAGAAATAAATGTTTTGAATCAATTAAAAACATACATTCTGTTCATCATCACCTACCGAATTCAGCTTGGAAATGCTTCTGAATAAAATACTGCTGAATATTTGACTTTCCGCGTATAAATGGACAAGGCATTGAAATTAAAATTAAATAAAGCCAGTAATTAAAGCTTTAAAACTAGAAGTTTAGCCGTTCCCCCAGTTTTTGTCCCGATTTAGTCCTACCGAATTCCACCCACTAGCTAGGACTCATGCAATTGCATTATACCACCAGCACTGGGAGGGTGAAGGCTAGAACGTGTATTTTCTGAGTCATGTGAGGTACCACTTCATCTTTCAAATTGCTGCTAATGCAAGGTCATTGGACGGCTCGCCACCCTTAAAGGAGAACACTACATGGGTCTACGTTAGTAGAATAGATTACACTTCAAATCTACACATTAAACTTATGAAAAGTTCTATTTCACATAGAGCCATACGTTGTGATTTCCATAAGTGAAATGAAAAGTATTTTGCTTTCAAGTGGGCTGTAAGCTCTCATTGATTGTACAAACATTTCTAAAGAGTGTGACAAATGGGTAAAGTAAGACAACTGAGAGCATGGAGTTGGATATAGGGTAGGTCTGAATGATTTGGGGAAAATATCAATGTCACAACGAAGGGAAGACGACAAATAACCGACAAAGATGAAAGCAAACACTGGCGAATATATACGGTACACAAATGAGGAACACCTGACACAGGCAGGAGACCGGAAACAAGGGACAGGTGACGAGGGCGGAGACAAGGCATGGCTAAAGACACAAGACAGGGAAGCACATGGATGAGGAAAACATAACAAGGACATAAGCACATGGCTAAGGAAACCAGAAACAGAACAGACAAGACAAAACCTCACAATCGAATTGCAATTTTTTTTAACCACTTTTGATTTTAATTTAAATGTGATTTTGTACTAATGTACATACTTGTTCAGATTTTACACACAAAACTGTTCTGCGATTTATCTGGCTGTTCTAAATTTTGCAATTTTTTATTTCTCATAACTATAGTGTTTTGTTACTGCTTTGTTTTCACTCTGTTTCTATCTTTGTTGCACTGAGCATGTAAAAACCCCTCAGGATTAAAAAAGTTCTTATCTTATTATTATGTTATGTGCCTGAATATCAATTTACAAGCTGTACATAATTAGATTATAATATTATTAAACTCCCCCAATTAAAACTCAGAATTATTGGCTATAGTATAGGATATAATAAAAATGACAGTGTTCATCGTTTGAAGATTGCAGTCTTTCAGAGTGTGATTTTGATATAAATATGATTAGTTCAGCTGTAATATAGGTTCAGACTGACAAGAAAGTTGATGAGACTTGGGCAACCCTAACATGGTCACAAATGCCAGCCAGTCAATAGAAATACTGAAAAAGTCTTTGAAGTTTTACTGTACGTAACGTGAATAGATGTTAAGTGTGTATTTACTGTTGGAGATATTATTCTTTGTTACAACAGTGACGATATTTGTTTTGGGGAAATGGACCAGTATTTTTCACTGCTTTTTTCGCATTAGCAAGCAAATCACTTCTTAACGCTTTGCCAGTGTCTTTTCCATTTTGTGAGGACAAAAGCAATCTTGCCTCACTGAGTCACAAATCTTTGGCAGTCTGAAGTGGTTATGTGAGGGATAAAGCAGGATTTTACTGCTTTCAGTCACTAGTTTTTGGATGCCGTGGTCTGAATGTGCTAATAAGATGCTGCTTCCACTCTGCAGTTCCAATGTTAGCTGCTAGCAAGTCTTCATGCTTCTCTGTGATTCTTTGAGTAGGATTAAACCACTGGAAATATAGTGTTATGCTAGTTTACGTCTAATAAAGTTTTCAGTTTGGTCATTTTAATTGTTTATTACCAAGAAAATGTTCTATTCTACTTTAAATGCGACTTAGCTTGTTTAGCAATTGTAAGCTAACGTTTAAGGAAATCGAATGGATTAGCTTAGCCAGTCCTGTGAAACCGAGAGCACTGAACATTCATTTTGTAAGATAAATATTATTCAAAGGTAACTCCAAAATGACTCAAACTGCATTTGACTACAAAAGCATAAAGCCCCATAGCATCTCTGGAGGGATCTAACTCTGTCCAGTATCTTTGGGAAAAGATATCATATTTTTTTTTCTTTTGCTGCCTGCTTAAATAGAATCCTCCCTGTAGGTGCACTACTGCCATTTTCAGGTCAATTCATTACCTGGCGTTAGGCTGGCTGTCACTTTGAAAATTAAAATTGAATGCAAAATTAGAAACGAGCATTTTTTTTTTTTTTTGTCGTCGACATTACCAGTAATGTTTGCGCCCTCATATCAACAATACGTCCAGCCTGAAGAAATGCTATTGCTATCAAGATTGATATTAGTATTCGGAGCATGGGAATTTAAACTGCCCATCTCTAGTGGGAATGAAGCCGTCTGGAACAGAGACTACCTGTAGCTGACACGTTGCAGCTTTGTCTCGGTCAGAATTACGCAGTCGTCTCCATTCAGCAGTGACGGCGAACATCTCCCTCTCCCTTTCATACATACACATACACCCACACACAGCGTAGAGGCACACTGTTTATTTCTAGAGTGAAATTGTGCGTCAGGATTTATCATACTGCCCAGGAGGACACTCTGAAGGAGGGAAGGGTGTGTGTGTGTGTGTGTGTGTGTCTGTCTGTTTAAAAGCGGCCCTAAAAGCTGCCAGCAGGCGAACACACAGATTAAACGACAAAGGACACTGGATGGCAAATAAAAAACATCTTCCATGAAAGATCTACACGGTCAGCACAGGCTGTTTGATTGTTTAAGACCAATTTTACGTCCAGTCCAAAGGGCTGTTAAAGCAGCTCTGACAATAAGCAGACACCAGCTGATTAGAGATGAAAAATTAAAAAATTAATGATGTTACAAAACCAACAATGTATTACCTGTATTAGTATTTAATTATTGCTATTAACCATATTTTTGAAGTATATGTGTTTTCTTTTGCTGTGATGTAATGCTGTGTCTTTGATTTATCATAATCATGCTACAGGATGTAATGTAAAGTGCTTTGGCATAAGTTTTATCATCAAGGGCTTTTACTTTCAGTTTTATTATTTCACTGTTATCTGCTGGTTATTTTGATTAAGCCATAATATAGTCTATATGCAGTTTTACAGCATAATTATACATCATAAAATCATAAATCCCTCTGGCTGAAGTGAAATGTGAAGTGAAAGTGACTATTTGTCATTGTGAACACACTCAAGCACCACAACGAAATGCAACACATCACACATGCACCAGTGGGCAGCTATCAACACCGCCCCGGGGAGCAGTGCAGCAAGACAGTACCTTGCTCAAGGGTACCTCAGTAGTGCCCGAGCCAGGACTCGAACCTGCGACCTTCAGGTCTTAAGGGCAGAGTCCTAACCTCTAGGCCACCACTGCCCAAAGGTTGTTACCTTTATCAGATTTTACTAGCATATGACTCTAGTTTACATCACTTTATCGACCCATTTTAATGACCTTGACCCATTTTTACAGGATGTTTCACTGTCAAAGTGAAAAGTATTTTCACAACTATTAGAAATGTTGACAAATGGCCTGTAGTCCTGGTCTCGGTAACAAGTAAACTTCACATTTTGCACTTGCTAAATAGAAAGTGAAAAAAAATTGTAGGCCTCATGTAAAATGTGTGAATGTGAAACTTTGTCATTGCGAACACACTCAAGCACCACAACGAAATGTGACCCTCTGCATTTAACCCATCACACGTGCACACATGGAGCAGCGGGCAGCTACCAACAGCGCCCGGGGAGCAGCGTAGCGGGACGGTACCTTGCTCAAGGGTACCTCAGTAGTGCCCGGGCCGGGACTCGAACCTGCGACTTTCAGGTCCCAAAGGCAGCGACCTAACCACTAGGCCTCCACTGCCCAGGCACTGTGTGTAAGTTTAGCATTGATATTAACAATGGATGCACTGGTTGATTTGTAGGCAGATGCAGATTGCAGTTTTTTTCATATAACTGCAATGTAACATTTTACGGCCTCCATATCTTAACCAGCTCTTGTGCCACCTCGCTCCCTCAGGTCATCTGGTACTAATCTCCTGAAGGCTCCCCGTACCCGCCTCACCTCTATGGGTGGCAGGTCATTCAGTGCTACTGCCCCCAAACTCTGGAACTCTTCAAAACGGAGTTAAAAAACCTTTCTCTTCCATGACCACTTCTTTTTTTCTCCTTCCTCCTCTTCCTAAAGGTTTTTTCTTTTTCTTTTTTTTCTTGTGCATGTGTAAAGCGTCCTTGGGTTTGTATTATTTTTATGTACATATCTGCCAAATAAGTGCAGAAATGAGCATTAAATCTACCTGAATTAGAAAAATGTAATTTACATGTGACTTCTTACTTTCTATAAGTGTTTCACTGGTGATCCAGCGGCACCTAAACATTCTGTTCCTCCAGGGCACAATGAATGCATTATTCAGTATCAGTTTGAAATATCTGTCAAATCTAAACACCTTGCCAAGGCTGAAACTGATATGGTTCCAATATCAGCGTGCATCTCTAATATTAACACTTTATCATAGCAGTTATGATTCTGTATACTTGCTATGTAGGGATGGTCCCCTTTTATGGCTACATTGAGCTAGGATTGGGCATCGTACAGAGTTACCAGTACCTTGACTTTGATACTGATTCCCAAATCATATTATTTTTTCAATATCTTCAGTTAAAAATTTAAAAATGGGTGTGGCTTTACCAGAAATCAGCGTGAGGTGCTGGAAGTGGGAACGTTTGCTTTCCACGGTGATTTACCGACAGATAAAGAAGTGCTTAAATAGCAAAAAAGAGCATTAGGTTATCGACATGCATACAGAGTTACATTTAGACAGACATGCACCAGTCTAGAACAAGCCTATTGCCTTTTGGCACAGTAACAATGATAAAACTGATTGTTGAGATGCTGAAGTTTGGAACTGAATGACTTACATTTGAATTTAAATTTGAACAAAATGCACAATAATGTGTCTTTATGTTGCTATTGGCAGGAAACATAATCTGTGTTGTACAGGGCAAAGCTTTCCAAAGGCATCTCAGCGCAAAGATAATTCTTAAAGGAGGAATTTGACTGAACAATCTCTCTACCAGTTAAGACGGTCTTAGCTTTGGGAAACGTCTGGGCTCAGATGTGTAGATTTAACTGATATTTTAAATGAATATTTGACTGTTATTCTTTGGTAAAGCAGAGTCTTTGGAAAACACTGGATTACTGTAATGTTTTAGGTAGTAATCCTTCAGAAATGCAGGTTATATTTTTCTGTAAAGTTAATCCACATAGATGTATAGGTTTTAGAAATGTTTATGTATCTGCATGGGCAGATATGTATATGAATAATATTTAATATTGCAGTGGGCTCACAATTCCCTTATATCTATATCCATACTCAACAGTGATTAATCCAAAAAAAATAATTCAGCTTTAGTTATTTCACTCAATGTTTTAAATACAATTTCAAAATGTTTGTGAGCCTGATTGACAGACAATAGGGCGAACAACCTTATAGATGATAAAATGATCTTTCCTAATGTTTCTGGTAAAGTTTCTCCAACTGGTCACCCATTTCACCACACCTTCTCCCTGGATGATGATTTCAGCTGAAGCTTTGGATGGTCTAATGCTGACCAGTTTTACATGATTTCTGTGTCTCTGCTGTGTCCACAGATGTGAATGTATATTTGGAGGAAGTATGCGGTATGCCCTTGCTGACCGGACCACCTGGTGCCAGGCCACCCCATGCCCACCTGTAACTTAGACGACAACCTCTCATCTCCCTCTCGAGCGCTGACTCTCTTGGCCAGTGGCCGTTTGTCTTGATGAGGACCCCATCTGTCGGTGATGTGATGAACAAGTTTGAGGTGCTCGGCATCGTGGGGGAAGGTGAGGGTTTACCTCAACCAGAGGTTTTCCACCATTTTGTTGTATTTCCTTTAATTATGTGATTTCTCAACTCTTTCACAATCCACTCGACATGTGAAGAACTTGATCTAATGAAGGCAAACATTTTGAGGTTTTTTGTTTCACAATTCCAAGCAAGCATATTCAGTTGGGGCATTTTGTACTTTAATGTGTAAAATCTCTTGAACATTTATTTAACTGACAAATTTACACAGAAATGACCTTTAATGTTTTGGCCGAGAAGTTTAGGTTGCATTTTGTAAATATGAGCATATTTTGATGTCGATTCATTCCTTACACTCCAACAAATTGTAGAAGGTAAAATAAGAGTGAAATGTTAATAGAATATTGAAGAAACCTTCCACCATTAGCACTGGTAACAGGTGAGGTTATCATGACTGGGCATAACAGGAACATCTGCCAAAGGGTCAATATTTGAAAGATTTTGCAAAGATCAGTCGCCACAAAACGTCTTTAGAGAATTGTCCTTCAGTTCCAGAAGATCATTTCTCAGCACGAGAATTTAAATTCTTTAAGTGTCCCACCATCTACAGTACACAACATTGCATAATGTTTCAGGGAATGCAGAGAATTGTCAGTCTGTGTAGGGCAAGCAATCCAGATCTGGCTCCTTATTGAAAAAAACATATGGCGCATCATGAGGAGGAGAATCAGACACTGGGGACCACGGCAGCACTGAGCCACTAAAGTCTTCTATCAGTAGATACTACAACAGATTGTATTGTATCTACTCATCTCTCCCCTAATGTTGATGAGTCCACCTTAAGAAAAACAGTAAACAATGCCTGTGCATGGCAGAGTTCCATGGAAAAGGCAACTGCTCTCCAAAATGAACATTTTTCGCATCTTCAGTTTGCTAAGGATCACATGGAAGCCAGGAGGCTATTGGAAAAACAATGTTTTGTGGGTGGATGAGACCAAAATAGAACTTTTTGGTTTAAATGAGAAGCACAATACTTGGATAAAGGAAAGCATTGCATTGCAGCATCAGAACTTTTGCCATCTGAGAAATTTGTTTTGGTAGTATCATGCTTTGGACCCGTTTGGCTGCATCTAGGCGAGGACGGCTTGCCGTCACTGAGAGAACAATGACTTCTGAAATAAACCAGCGAATTGTGAAGGAAAATGTCAGGACCCCAGTTCGTGAACTGAATCTCAAGAGAAGCCTTACTGAGCAACAGTTCACTCATGCCACTTATCTTAACCAGGGTTGCTGTAGTAGCACTTACAGCGCTTACTAAATTGCCTGGGGGCAGTTTACTATCTTCAAGTCACTTACAGTTTATGTATTCTACTGTATGAGGGAACCAAAGCTCCCAGCGGAAACTCGCAAACATGTAAAATCCACATCCAAAGACCCCGGGCCAGTTGTGAGGCAACAGCGCTAACCGCTGCACTGCCAGCCGTAAAGCACAACTGTTCATCAGATTCCAGATCACAGTAACATATCTCCTACTTACAAACACTAAGTGGTGTGGGTTAGTGCACAATCCACATTTTTGACAAGTCTTCACTTGTGAGAAATAATTCATAGAAAATTACACTGATGGCTATAACTTTTAAGGGTCAAAAATGACTCCCTGCAGGCAGTTGCTCATTCCTATATGTCATTTTGCCCTCAGAATCTCCTTAGTCCCGAAAAAAGAACACCGTAAACGGAAGCGGCCCAACCTTATTCTTCAGCACCTCCTAGCACTCCAACGCCAATCCACACCCCACCTTCTTCTCGTTCGTCTACGCTGGGTCCGTTTTCTTTACATTTTGCATGAGGATATGGGCGAAAGTGTCTGGGGACCAAGCTATTTTTACCCCTCTCTATTCATCTCGTCCACCCTGATACCCTAGTAATGTGGAGCGGAAGCTAGATGGAAGACTAGGACCTCTGCGTTAAGGTGTGGGACTTTGCTGGCAGCAGCGTTTTTTTTCCTTTATTTGTCCCTTCTCGCAAGAGCCGTGACATGTATTTTGTTATGTGACTAATCAGAACGTGAGGGAGGTAGATTTTCCAGCATTAACTGTAGTTTTCTCCAATAAATCAATCTGTAAGGATTGAGGAAACATCAGAGCAGGCCTGCTAATTAGCCTCGCACGCTAGAGTAAATTAAACACAGATATTTTTTTTTTTGGAGTCTAGGATGATGTAGGCTCTGTGTTTTCGGTGCTTCTTTGTCAGCGAGCTGCATTACACAGGATGATTTTTAATTATTACCAGGGGCGGTTTTAGCAGTCAAGGTGCAGGAAGATGATAAAATAAGCCCTCTTGGTGGAAAGCTGGATCTTTGCTGCTGTGAGTGTGTGTGTGTGTATTTTAGCTCATGTTTTTGGCAGTGATTATGGCTTACTGTGTGTTCAGCTGTCAGAGGAGCGGATTTCGTTCTGTTTTTGGCCACCACCATAACCATCTCTTTACCCCTGCACCTCTCTGCATAGCATTATTAACTCGCTTCATTAGCATAGCTCTCCATGCATCTGCTTATGTTTGCATGTCGCTTGATGACAGCTAATTGTTTACTGTATGTGCTGACCATCGCTCGTGTTGGATTTAGTCAGCGTTAGCTGAACCGAGGCAGCGCCAAGGAATCCCTCTCATGCACTGCTGCCTCGCCTCGTACAGCATAAGCCTTTTACACCTGCGAAAACACGCAAACACTAACGGAATCTTTCCACACCTTCTTAGCATTTAGCGTTTTGCCCACATATGTAACCAAACAGGTCTAGGATTGTTATTTATGTTCTCGTTCGACGCCTTGTGTGCTGATGGGAAGCATGAAAACCAAGTTAAGTCTTAGGAGTGTGAAGTCTATTGTTGTTTTGCTGAACACTTATACCCTAATGATAGACTTATACGACAAAAGTGGAATAACAAAACCATGGCTAAAATGTAACGGATTGTTTCGTTTCCACAAAATTTGACTGTACAAATGTTTGTCCGCTCAGGAAAGAAGATCTATGCATGCTCAAGGTAACATTTCCCCCCTCTGAGCTAGTAGACCAGTGCTAAACCGGCCTCTACATCATTTATTTGTGGTATATACACTGTAATGATACATTCACACCATGAAGAAATGAGTCATTTTCTTCTTAGATTATTTTAAACAGTTCAGTATTAATATTCTTTCATTTTAATATATTCTGTGAGAACTGTGGACGTTTCACTATAAGCGCTCATGGTGGGCCCTCACACCTCCGGCAGGATCACAACATTAACACAAGCTCCGTGATCGTAGAAATTGCTCAATTCTTGTTCACCGGAAAAAAATTTTTTTTGCGCAAACCATGTAATCTGCAAGTAGAACCACGGACAGGACTTTTCCTGATTTGGGACAGTTGGTAAACCTTCATCTCTGACTGTAAAGATCCCTGTGTCATAGCCCCGCCCCCCACAGCTGAGTCGTGTACGTCCGTTATCTACGTATTTAAAAGTGCCCGTGTGCCACCTGTCCGGGTCGGTCTTTGCGGTTGTCGCTGTCTATGTTATTGTCTCATAGCTCGTAGTCTCGTGTCTGTTCCTAAGTTCCTGTTCCTAAGTTTGAAACAACAGTTCACAACACCTGAAACTCAAAGCTGAATCTGATCTCCTCCTTTATTATGGACACGTATCGGCACAGCTCATCAACCCTTATCCTTTGTTTAATTACCAGATTAGCTCTACACCACAATTGAGTAAGAGAATTAGCTTCCTCCATCTAAATGTACTGTGTTTTCCTTGACACTGGAACACATTCTTTATTTTAGCAGCCTCATGCCCTTCATTTAGCATTATTTTTAGCATTTCGTAGCATAATGTGTGATGAAGGTGTTGTTGTGTTGTTGGGGATGGACTGTAGGTAGAAATACTGACTGCAAGAAAAACAGGTTCGCTTTAATAGCCTATCACAGGTGAACTGACTTGTGACAGTGACTGGCGGAAAAACGCAAATGGGGAATTGACTGATCGTGAAAACATACTCTCCCCATGAATTTTCAGGTTGAGCTGTAATTGTATATTTTCATTTCTGATCGTTACCAAAGCTCTTTAATAAGGGGCCTATAAAGGTCTCATCCCAGAAGGTCGCCGGTTCAAATCCCAGAACAGTACAAGTACCACTGAGTTACCAATGAGCTAGGTACCTTCCCAAGCCCTGCTCCCCAGGTGCTGCCCACATCAACTCCCCACTGCTCATACACGGATGGGTTTAAATGCATAGGTCACATTTTTCTCGTGGTGCACTGTTCTGTGCTGTGGTGTGTTCACAATGACAATCACTCACTCACTCACTTTCTATAATTATGCAGATTCTGCTGTTAAATGTGCTTAAGCCACGATTTTGTTCTCTTTTTGAGAAACACTGCTTTGTGTGTTGAACATTTTGAACACTGAACGTATGTTCCTAGCTGAGCAACGCTACAGATCGAACCAAGGCTCTGAAGCTGAAGTCTGGACCGAACAGTGAAGAGGCTGCCACTACACTGCTCTAGGTTACGGTTCAGGTCTTAACTTCAGTATGAACAGATTAATACAGTTGATTCAATTTTTCTTTGTTTCAGTAACACTGACAAAACATTATGATCAATATCGTCATTTAGTGTAGCAGGACACGTCATCTAGCATAGTTGCTCCTCATGGATGTAGATAGTGCTGCACCCTTCCGCATATAAATTACATTATTTAAATGAGCTCATTATGAGCCTCGTGGTGGCTCATTATTGAAGAGAGAGCTTTTTCCCAACCCACTTATCCCCCAAGCTGAGAGGTAATGGCAGTTAGCATTATGCACACCTAGCCCCCAGCACCTATAGGTAATTGTTAGCCATGTTAGCATCACTAGTTCTAGATCCTGACCCGCCTCTTCATCCGAATCTCACTTCGAGAATGTCAGTTCTCTTTAACTAATTGGACGGAATGAAGTATCACAAGTGCCACCCTCCTGGCCACCCTGCTGACCGGCAGAGAGATGCGAACACACTAGCACAAGCCATCATTCACTCTTTGTGCTGCATGTATCCGGGGAGAGGGACGGTGCGCTCAGGCAAACTAATCACATCTCTTGATCGCTCAGCAGGACACGCACACTGTTTGTGTGTGTGTGTGTGTGTGTGTGTGTGTGTGTGTGTGTGTGCTGTGAGGGGATGACAGCCTTGCTCATCAGTGTGAGCTGATGTCATTGAGTCACCGTGGAGAGGTCAGGCAGTGATGTGGATATGCCAGAGAGAGGAGAGCAAGCCTGTCGCTATGACTTAACACGCATGAGCTCTTCAGCAGTACCGCCATTTGAATGGCAGCACGTAGTATTTACTTTTAGACACAGTAGAGAAGCGCTTGTCTGAGCCTGACAGGAATGCGGCTTCACGTGTCACGTTCCGAATTTGCTTCAAATTTCACAGGCTCTCAAAGCCCACCTCCTCCCAGTTCCTACTTTTAAAAGATTTGACCCCGCATTTCCCCCACTTTAACTGTTCTCCTGGTTTTGTTCTCGCTCTTTACTTACATGACCTTAATATGTTTTCAGCCTGGCATGTGGGCCCACGCTACTGCAGGATAAAATACACAAGTGTAATGTAGTGGAGCCAAAGGGATACGTTCAGTGTACTATTTCTAATGTTTATACAGAAAAATGAATTTTAGGAGGTGTTATTTGTAGCCATGGTTTAATGAGAGCGGTCCACCACGGGGTAGTTAAAACACTGCTGTTCTGTCAGGTTTTATTCGGTACTTTTGGTGATGATGGGACCGTTCAAGAGCAGTTTCAGATACAAATTTAATGCTGTTGGTCTATTCGAGTTATGTGGGATGTGTCTAAAAAAGAAGATCGTTTTGATTGGTTGAACATACAGCAGTTTTCTGACCCCTCACTCATCATTCCCCAGAGAAGGTTGACCTAAACATTATGACGAGCTGTATTTGAGCTGTCTCTTTCAGCAAGAGCACTGATGCTACCTTGGTTCCTGTAGGCACAAGATTGAGGAGTTTAGCTTCCATATTTTAGAACTAGCTCTTCCTTGGAGTATGATTCACATCAGTTGGAACGCGATGGACTTCATGTCAGTGGAGCAGGCACATACAATTACATATTCGCAATTAAAAATGATCAAAAAACTTTTCCCAATCCAAGAAATGGTCCGTTTTAGGTGTATGTTGTATGTTTTAAGTCCTTTGCCTATTAGGTTTTGGGTTTACTTTTTGAACTGTACATTGAGTGAATTTTCCCTTTACTTTTCCTAGGGTGTGTTCACCCCTGCAGGCTTTAGTCTGTTTGAACCAAACCATAGTTCCTTTGAGCCTTGGGTTTAGTTCGTTTCACATTACCCAGCAGATACAAGCTGTAGACGAGTAAAGCATATATACTCAGGATGCACACAGGAACATAAGTTCTGCATAAGTTTTCAACCTCTGTGCTGTGGGAGCTCTAAGTTTATACAGATGAAAGATGCTCTAACAAGGACACAGGATGCGTACAGGCGGCCTCTACCTGCAGAAAATGTAGTCCTTTCTAGATCAGAGATTTAAGAGGTGTTGGTCAGACTATGAATCTGAAGGAAAGCAGTGGAATTGAAGACCAGTGAGCATTCTAGACATGTACAGATATTCACAAAACAGGAAAACTCTACAAAATGATATTCAGTTGTTTAAATATCCCAGTGAGCACAACTGGATTAACTGTGAGGAAGTGGCAACTGAATCAACCCCCGTCTGGCAGCGCCAAGACAGGCCATCCCTCAAAACTCAACTTCAGAACATGAAGAGGACTTATGTGGGAAGCCACAGAGAGACCACAAACCACTATTAAGGAGCTACAAAGGTCGTACACTCAATTTATAACAGGAGTCATTAGTATTTTCTACGTCAATCTGTGTTGATGCATCGATGTGGCACATAAAAGTAGATGTGTGTGTTCATTTCCCAATTAATTCTCCTTCATTTTACTCTGAGCAGTGTTTTGTACTGAGAAGCCGCTTTTGCTAATGGCGACACTGCTGCATCTGACCTTTAATAATACAATCTTTACTTCATAGTTTGTTTGCATGTGTGAGTTGATGTAAATGTAGCAGATAGTGTGAAATTTCCTATTTCATACTGACTGCAGACCCCCCTGAATCAACTGGCATCGCTGTCAATTTTGAGGAATCGAAAATGCTAAAATGGCTAAAGGCTAAAGTAATTGGATCGGATCGAATCGTGATAACTTGGGTTTCCTTTCTCACCTACAAGCAAAAGTGATTTGGGAACAGATATCCCTCCTTGTAGAGAATCCTCAGACTGAACACAGATTCTTAAGGTTGTAATGACCTGTAAAATTCTCACATATCAATCAAACTGCAAATTATCTATTATAGTTCAGCAACTGTCACAGCATTAGCCTAACCTTTAGCATGAAGATGTCACGAATGTGCGTGCCACGTGGCCTTGTACGTGTTGTGTTTTGGTCCTTGTCTCGTGCCTGTGTTAAGCCACGCCCTAGTCCCGCCTCTCACACCTGCCCCTCATTCCTCATGTCCTTCCTGTGTCAGGTGTGTCTCGTTTGTGTTCCTACTTAGCCTCCTGTGTATTCTTGAGTCTTCGTCTGTTCACTGTTGCTTTCACCCTGTTTCACTTCCCTATCTGTATCCTGTTACTTTCCTGTGCTTTCAGTTACATTTGTTGTATTAAATACCTGTGGAATTACTTTAACCCTGCGTCTGCCCCCAGCCTACCTAAACCGTTACAGAAGATGACCGCTTATAACGCAAAATGAATTGTATTTGACAATAGGTATTGACAGATGACAACAATAAGAATGAATGTGCAGAATCAACAACCCAGTATGAATGAAGGGGATCTCATCTTCTAATATGGACTCACACAATCAATGAGTTTTTTGGGGGCTTTTTTTATGTAAAACTGCCAAAAGGACTCAAAATCAAAAGTTGCCCATTTGAAAACTCAAAAAGAAACACTAGTTCACTCCGTACGTTTGCTGTATTATAACCCTTAAAAATCTTTTATCGGTTTCCTTCACTCAAACCAGTGAATGCATTTCAGCATCGGCGTTTACAGTATATAAGTATACAAAACGCACAAAACCGTCTGTTTCCTTTGAAATTCACTTGTGGCTTGTCTTTGTCTGGTCTGCCCTCGTTCCGGTGGCATTCTTTCTTTTGTCCAGCCTCCTAGTTTTGCCCTCTGTGTCAGGTTTGACCCTCCTTTGATGAATTCAATTAGCATGCTATCTCTTGCCTTGTGTGTGTGCCAGCGCTGATCTTTACCGCATGTGTTGCAGAGGAACTCTGAGTGCTCTCAGATCCTCGGGGAGTTTCGATCTGTGCCACAGATAACGCCGATAGCATCTCTCCTGCCAAACTCTACCAGTGCCTACTGTGCCCCACTTACGCACAGATACCCGATTCTTAGACAAGCCCAGACTGTCATACACACATTCACACACAGTGCTGTTTGATTCAGGGATTCTGTCTTCACAGTTCCATATGGCTGTATGAACACCATACGTACAGTGTTGTTAACACCTGTAATAGGAAGCATCATTTAAAATCAACACCTACTCATGTGTCTCGTCGTTGATTTTGGTTCACACAGTTCTGTAATGAATGCAGGGTCAGTGTCCTTGGGCAAGTTCTTTAAGTTAGTTTACCCGAATGGCACATTCATTCGCTCCGAGGTGACGCCAAGCGAATGAACTCAACCTTCTCGCTCTGTGAACAATCAATCCATTTGTCCTGTAGAGACAAAACATTCTCATGGTCTCTTCACAGTTCATTCATTATCAGGTGGGTGTGCATATGTATTTAGCTCTTTGTGGGGAACCCATGCCCCTTAAAGCAACGAATGTCCATCCATCCATCCATTTTCTGAACCACTTCTTCCGTTACCAATCCCAGCTGACTGCGGGTCTAAGGCAGGGTTCACCCAGGACAGGAGGCTCAACCCATTGTAGGCCAACACTCAGACAGACAAACATTCATACATACACTCACACCTACGGGCATTTTAGAGCATCCAATCAACCTACTGCAGCCAACCAGAGAACCTGGAGGAAACCCACGCCAACACAGGGAGACACAAACTCCACACAGAAAGGCACCCGTGGCCAACCCGGGGATCGAACCCAGGACCTTCTCGCTGTGAGGCAACAGTGCTAACCACTGCACCACTGTGCCGCCCACAATGAAGGGTTGTAGGGTTGCACCAAATCCTCCCAAATAATTAACAGCCGAGGTGTCCATTTTTTACCTGAAGCTCACACTGTGTGCGCTAAATGAACACATGAAACACATTTACACATTTCCAGTGAAGGTGACTTTTTGTTATTGTGAACAAACCCCCAGCACATAAAGTGCACCACAGTGAATCTGCATTAAACAGCAAGCAGCTATCAACAGTGCCTGGGGAGTGATGGCACCTTTCTCATGGATTCCTTAGTGGTACCTGGGTCGGGACTTGAACCCGTGACCTTCTGACCACATGGGCAAGTCCCTAACCACTAGGCCCCCATTGTCCACCATTGTTTTCTGTTAGTTGCAGTGCAATATTAATTAGGGCTAGGACAGTAAGCAATTTTGGAAAATTTGGGGATACAATTATTGCTAAATATCTATATTTCCATTCTTATTTCTTTATTTTTTATACAATCACAGATATATTGTCAATACATATTCTGTATTTCCAAATTCTGTGTTTCCTTTTGTGCTAGAAAATATGAAAACAGTGTCCACATTGCTATTCAGCACATGCTTTTCCTCTTACTTTGTGTCTTTATGTGGAAGGGAATGAACGCTAAAAGAAAGAAGATTTGATCAATTTCATGGCTGTGTCCGTATTTATCAGTTGATTAATAAATGGTCCAAGCCTTTAATTTAATAGCATAATTTATTTTGACTCCTTAAAAGTTCAAACTGGCATTAAATTCTCAAAAGAGAAATCTGTTGCCGGATTAAATTGCACACATCAGATAAAGGGGGTTTGCTGTTTAGCACAGTGACTCCTGCACTACCTTGTTCCAGCATTATGGTAGCAGTGGTATTCTAATACAGTGCGAGTGCACACACGTCCCTTTCATTATTTGCTTTACAGAATTTCCCCAGATAAATATAATAAATTGGCAGATGGTCAATTATGTGTCCGCATTAGCAATCATCCCTAATTTATGTCATACACAGATCAGCCATAACATTAACACCACATGCCTTATATTGAATATTGCCAAAGGGCAATGAATTCATGAATTCTTTCTGCTTTTAGCTTATCAACGTCAAGAACTGACTGTTCACTTGCTGCCTAATATATCCCGCCCCCCATGACAGGTGCCATTGTAATTAAATAACTGGATAGTCAATGTTATTCACTTTTTCGGTAAGTGGTGTTAATGTTATGGCTGATTGGTGTGTTTCGACTTATCTGGGAAAAGAAGCTGTATTTTATAAACAAACGGTAGATTTTAATATGTAAAAAAGGTGAACAAGCCCAAAGCTGATCCAGAAGTTGAGGATAGTGCTGCGTTAGCTATAGCACTTAGCAGGAAGTGTGGAGGGGAAAAAGACAGTTCTCCACAATTGACTTCCCCCTTCTCTCAGACTGTAATAGGATAACATACTTTGTGGCGAGAGACATCTTACTACTCATGACTTTACTTTTACTCTGTAAAACCCATACACTTCTGTGACAACTGGAAAGTACACGAGAAACCCCAACAGTCCTTTCATACTATGTTTGGAAAGACAACGCAAATCACAAGAAACATCATTTACAAGACCTTCCACTGTCAGGCCTGAAACTAGTCAATCACCCCTTGAATAAAATCTTTGTGATTGTGCCTGTGGTGAGGGGAGGTTATAACTCTCCCTCTTTTGCATGGGGATCTTTTACCCATCGTTTAATACCAGCATGCAGATTAGATTACACAATTAGATGCTTTGACTGACTGCATCAAGTTTACTCGGCACTGCTTTTTTTTACAGCCAAAGGTATGAACAAGTATAATTATAAAGTATAATTAATATTTCTCATCTACAGATATATGTAGTAATGAAAGTAGTGCCATTGTTTTTAGGTTGATAACTGTAATTAAGAATTTGTGCTGTAATGTGTTACATATTTGTGGCCTAGTGGTGAGGACATTGCCCTCGGGACGTGAAGGTCGCAGGTTGAAGTCCCCTTGAATAAGGTACCGCTACACTGCTCCCCCAGCACTGTTGGTAGCTGCCCACTGCTCCACGTGTGCACGTGTGATGGGTTAAATGCAGAGGTTGCATTTCCTTGTGGTGCTTGAGTGTGTTCACAATGACAAATAGTCACTTTCACTTAATTTCATATTACATAGCTAGAAGCAATAATCCAGGGTCCAAGCAGGATGTCCCTTGTGAGTCAGTATATGCCTTTTTGCCAAATAATGGGCTGAGTTTTTTTAGAATGGCCTCTATTGTTGAGGAGGGGGTTCTAAAGTAAGTGTCTGCCAAATGTTATACATGCTGACCTTTTAGCTTAAAGTTCAAAGATTTTTAAAAAATATATAACTCAACAATTCTTAAAAGCAGTGCAATTTTTGCTGTTGCTTTTGTTGGAGTACTCATTAAACTCTGTGAACTGAATAATGACACAGCAAAGACACACTTTCATGTATTTTCATGGCTGTTCACCTTTTTCACTGCTCACATTTGCCTGTATCAGTGTGGTAGTCATGCAGTGATTAGCCTTTTGATTAGGGGTGTAACAGTGCATCAACATATTATGATGTCATGATGTAAAATTAGGGCAGTGTGGACTATGTAAATGTGACAATTTATCTTGGAGAATAAATATTTAATTATGATATTTGTTGTAACTGCATTGCTTATAGTGTTCAACCAGCTCCAATCAACAGCTCGGCCCATGTCATGCACATTCATGTCATGCGTCATTCTCGCCTTCCAGCTCTAGGGTCATTAGTAAATGGTGCCACCGTTGAATACAGTCATAATATTTCTTTGTTAAATCTGCATTCAGAATATTGTCAGTGTTGAATTGTGAGCTCATTATCGCTAATCGATTCCAGTCATGGTCTATCGAGTGTATCGTTGCACTTCTAGAGTCTGCGGGGAAATGGGAAACCTACAGGAAAGGATGGCTAAGATGGTAAGATGGGTAAGAAGGGATGAATTAAAAGTGTGAGATATCTTAGTTTGTTTGTATTCTTACTTTTTTGAGTATATTGTGTGTTGAGTGTATTGAATCGTGAGCCCTGAGTCATCGATCAAACCAAATCGTGAGTGACCTGCTACTGAATGTAAAACAGTATATCTGTAGTGTGGTTGATGCGTAAAAGGGTTCTCTTTATAACAGGTGTATCTAGAGGTATAATGAGAATTTGTGGAGCTCATTCATCCTCAAGAAATTTATTTGGCCTCTGATCGGGAGCTATGACCCCATATAAAATGATGCTTTTACAGATGTTCTAATGAGCAACAATGCTAAATGTCCTAGTGGACTAGCCTACTGAGCGTAGCAAACATTTACCATTTTTCTACTTTTTTACTGTCTCTCCCTTCTTTCTCTCCCTCCCTCCCGTGCAGGAGCGTATGGGGTCGTGCTCAAGTGCAGACACAAGGTAAGACATGAGGAAACTGTTAATTTGTTTGCTTCAGCATAATATTGCCCTTAAAGATCCATTATAGCTCTTTGCTAGCGTGGCTAGCATGTCTGTTTGAGAACGTATGTGGCAGGAATAGTGATCTGAATAGGGTAACGGGTAAGTCACTATAGAGTTGGGAGAAAAAAATGTATACAGTGCAGAATCACAATATTTTTCTGAACGATATTATATTAATAGCACTGTCAGATATTGATGTTTTAATTTAAATTTAACAAATTAATTTAATATTACCTTTATTTTGGTGCTTAACAGTCACACAAGCATTTTTGTCAGGGAACGTTCACAAAAAAACGGCATTCATGTCCAGACAGTTCTTCCAGACAGTCTTCTGTCGCAGCTGAACACGTTTACTGCACTACTCGAAAAATTGGGTACACCAGTTTGCCGCATCGGCTGATAGTGCAACTGTTTTGGGTGCATTGGTTTCGGAGGCAGCACTGAACATCTGAAATTATGAGGGTCCACTAAAGAAAGAAAGAAAGAAAGAAAGAAAAACAGATAATGTTTAATTTTTTCCAGTATGTTTAATTCAAGTCAACAGTAATTGTGTATTAAAATGTACAGACATGACATGTACTCTGTGTGGAGAATGGGTGTTCCTTCTCACAACAAACATCATTTGGCCAGAGGTGCCCAAACTTTTGCTTAGACCTGTTGTATTTTCAAAATAGAAGTTATGACCAACAGTTCTGTGCAGTCTGTGCTATTTAGTTAGCATGCTTTCTGGGTCAACGTGGATGTTTTTTCCCATCAGTCTCCTGGTCTCACCTTAGTTGCGCCTTCTTCAAAAGACCCAGTTGAAATGTTCCAGTGTAAGTGTGATTATAAACAGAGTTTAGTGAAGGATCAAATTTATTGTAGCAGTTTTCCACGGACACTGTGTACTGGAGAAATTGATGGCCTACATTCACTCAAGTGTACATTTGGGTCATTTAGGGATAACACTGATAACACTAGGGATAACACGGCTGATTTAACGAAGTTTAAACCTTGATGGAGAGTAGCTACTGATAAGTTGACCTATATCTGTTGCAGGCTGGTAAACAAGAAAGTATGGATGCACAACTGTGGGCATGGATGCAGTTTATTTTGGTTAGGTGTGGCCAGGCATTTGTGCCCCCCCTACCACCACCAAGTGATCCACACAACGCTTGCCTAAACTTGGGTTGTCTTTTTATTCCACCATCTCAGTACATTCTTCTTTTGTAGCAGTCATTTACCATGGCTTGCATTGGTATCAGAATGGCAAATTATGTTCAATACTGCTATTAGAATTGGATTCATTGGATTGGAGTGTTTAGTCAGTTTGTGTCCACTTGCATCTAGCTGTGTTCTCCAAACTTGTGATTTTAATGACAGCTGAGCACAATCGTGGTGTTATAGCACTGAGAAGCTCGTTTCCTGTTCAGTCTAAATACAATATCCAGTGATGTTTCCTTTATACTATTGGTTGATGCAATACTGAGACTGATCTTTGAAAACCTCTTTTCTGAAAATCAGCTTTTTTCTTCATTTAGAACTACATATTTTGAGCTTTATGCACATCTGCATTCATAACATTTTACATGTTCATTACTAACCATATTCTACAGGATTTTGCAGAAGAGTTTCCTGATATATTGCTCATAACTGGATTTATGATTATGAGTTAAAAATAACTGGAAACTGTTTTATATGAACAGTACTTAGTGTTTTTGTGATTAGACAGTGGGATTTCAATAATCCCCCCCCCCCTGCACACTATAATTGACACACAAATGCACTGCTTCTCATTTTTGTTTTTGAAGGAGTTACACACACTGTTTGACATGCTTTACATGTTTCTCCCGTTAATACAGCAGCATCTAATCCCACAGCGCCACACACATTTTACCAGCACCAGCTAGTAATGTTTTTTCCATTTCTTTTGTTGTTTAATGGAGGTTGGCAAACAGTCTTTAGGTACATTTTTATCTAATTCCTGTGGAAATTTTGACTCTCTCTGATGTCATCATCCATTGCAATGTCATGTACCAGTTTACAGTCAACCTAAACTGTTCTGTAAAATGCATTCAGTTGTAGCTTAACATCATTCACAGGCAAGATGTTTGGTATTTAAACATATGTATTTGTATGTATATTTCATTAGATAAGGTCTCATTTGTACATCTATATTAATATTTATTTATTGTTAATTATAATAAATATTAATTATTATTAATAATAATTATTATAAGATTACAAATATCTAATTGTGGTTTTTTTTTTACTAGTATTTAAATTTCAGTTTTAATGTGATTATTTTCTTTAATTTATTTTTTCCCCCAGGCCCTTTATTTTTTGCCATTTTTTTGAGGCTTGACTACTAAATGCAATGATCAGAATTAATTATTATTCTTAAAATTAAATTAAAATTGCAGCTCTTGCGATGTGTGAAAATTGCCCTTTAAAGTGCAATTTCAAAATAAAAAGATTAATTGTTCCGACGTTCAGGGACGAGGGACAGTTCTTTAACATATGTTTAAAACAACTGGTTGCACCATGCCTGTGTGGATGAGGCTGGAGCGTATCTTCCCTTGTTCCTAAGCCGTTATTCTGTGGCCTGAATGTTAGATTTGTTGTGCCTATGAAACGTGACATCCCTGAATCATGCCACACGGCTTCATGTTGACATGAGGTCTTATCGTAATGGCAGAATGTCAGGAACAGGATGCTGTATTATTTTGGAATTCTTTTTTTAGTGTATGCGCCTGCTGGTGACAGGGTGGGACCAGTGTTCTTAAAATGAAAATAATTAGTATTGAGTGCAAATCTCTTTTCAGCGCTGATTTTCCTGTAGCTTTATGAATACTAAACATGCGCAAACATACATGAACAAAATTCAGGCCTTGAGTTGGCCGCTACTACTATGTTTAGCTATGTGATACACTTTTGCTTGCTCAACAGCTTAGCAGAGTTTAAGGCTAGCACACAATGGTCATGTAGCTTGAATGGTGCTAACCGATGCTAGGTGCCCATATCTTCCATTCCATTGCCACAAAGCACCATTTGAAGTTAGCACCCTGCTAGTTTCAGATAGCTCCACCTCTGCTTCATCTTAAAAAAATCTAAATGCTCAAAAATGGTTATGACACTGTGGACCATTTAGAAGGGAGAGAGAGTGCGCTTAGCAAAAAATCTGATTTACACAATTGTCCACTTGCCCAGATGTAGTCGATCAGCCAAGAAATGTCCAAACACTGCTTCTTTAGCAGTTTAGCACTGGAGCTGTGAGGCTAACGTTTCTGACAAATGCTAAAATTCAATCTCAACCCCCTGAAATGATGCCCAGCTCTTTAAAAATGGTGTAGTTTAGGACAACAGGGTGTGTTTTCACAAACCACCTCATTAGTAGGAATGCTGATCTAGAAACAGAATTTGTCCTTAGGAATACAGGAGTAATACACAGGAATCTGATCCAGAATCAGTCCTCTCAAGCTCTGGTATTGTCTGAAATTGGTGCCTGTAGCAATAAAATAACCTTTAATAGTTTATAGGAAGTCACACTATGGGGTAAACCATATCCACAAGCCACTTATAATAAAGGCCATTTCACCGCTAACAATAACTAAAATATGTAGGAGATAATGACAACAACTTAGGACTGTGTTCTTGTTTCAAATTTTTTTATATTTTACACGTATTGTTCAGCGCAGCTCGCAGCAGGAAGCATCATCATGGGGTGCTCACTTTAGCTGACTGATTTGCATGTTGTGGCATGGCCTTGTATTCTGCCATTGAACTATGTCATGTCCACTAGCAGTAAACCAGGTGAGGAGCTGCAGACACCAAACTGAACACAAATGTTATGTAATTTTTAGTTGTTTATTAAAAAAAAAAGAATTAATACAGAGTAAGATATTTACATTTTTAATGGTACAGAATGTTTCTAGTGTAATTACTCTTAAAAGAATGTGGCACACATATTGACTGAGTGTCTGGATTTAGGAAATCAGTGGAGAATAAGTGGAAAACGGTATGATTGCCAGACCATTTCCCAAAGGCTGATCTTATACCAGTTTGCTTGCTTATCCAAAAATGGCCTAGATTAGAGCTAGATTCCACATCACCTTTAAACAGCAATATCTACCCTCAGAATGCTAACAAAGGGCGTGTAAGTCTATGAATAACCTCCGTGTAGCCATGGGCAGTGTGCTCAGTCCCAGATCCCCACGGCTCTTAGCTGCAGGGCGGAGCAGATGGCCTTGGCGGAATCTACTCCAGCTCCATTCTGTTAACATTGGACTGTACCCCAGCCCTCAGCACAATGCTGGAGGGACCTGTTGGCTATATACTGTATTTGGACCATCTGGCCATATCATTGCATTTTTATTGTGGGCATCAGCAGGTCATGTTTTTTTTGTCCTGTTTTCGTCAACAAAGCTGATTATGTCACCTGCTTGCTCTGTTCATGTTCACACTCAGTGTGTGAGCTTATTATAGACCATTCATATGAATGCCATGTAAAAAAAATTGACAGCAAGGCATGTTTACATTGTAACGATATGTCGAAGGCCCGTATTGCAAGTAAGGCCTACTTTTGACCTTTGTGTGGTTTTATTTACCAGAAAACATATCTTAACTTGACCATATTACGACCTCATTTATGTAAATAATAATAATAATATTTAATTGCATAGCACATTTCACACAGGAAATACAGCCCTAAGTGATTTACAGTAGTAGATTTAAAAATGAAAATAAAACTATAAAAATAATCAGTTAAAAAAGGAGGAAAGCATGGAATTAAGGCATAAAATAAAATATAAAATAATAAACAAGAAGTGCATTCAAAGTAAAAGTAAGCATATTCTAAGGCATAAAATAATTATTCAAATAAAATAATAATAATAATAATAATGATAATGATACTACTACTACTACTACTACTACTACTAATAATAATAATAATAATAATAATAATAATAATAATAATGATACTACTACTACTACTAATAATAATAATAATAATAATAATAATAATAATAGTCATACTAATAATGATAAGAAAGAAGAAGAAGAAAGGAGGATGAAGATAAAGAAGGATAACAACAGTGTTGCAGTTACTGGGATTTTGATGAGCTGTGAAAGACTCTCTGGTGTTTTCACAACGTTTTCATTCTAACATTACCCAGAGGCTCCGTCTTTCCTTTCTACTTTTCCCAGTTAAATAAAGTTTCATGTGAATAAACATATCACAGATTTTTGTTATCACAGACTTTTATTGCATTTTATAAAATATTGCTACTTTTCTGGAAATGGGGTTTGTGGATGTTTTTCATATTTTCCTGACAGAAGCTGGAATGAGCACTAATGTATACATAATGTGAAGTGAATGAAAAGGGAAA
The DNA here is from genome assembly GCA_037974385.1 of Arnoldichthys spilopterus. Lineage (NCBI taxonomy): Eukaryota > Metazoa > Chordata > Actinopteri > Characiformes > Lepidarchidae > Arnoldichthys > Arnoldichthys spilopterus. The sequence goes on along the minus strand of JBBPDA010000132.1, from coordinate 4,595,826 downwards.
GTGACTATTTGTCATTGTGAACACACTCAAGCACAGCAAAGAAATCTGACCTCTGCATTTAACCCATCACAGGTGCACAGGTAGAGCAGCGGGCAGCTACCAACAGGGCCCGGGGAGCAGTGTAGCAGGACGGTACCTTGCTCAAGGGTACCTTAGTGGTGCCCGGGCCGGGACTCCTAACCACTGGGCGTCCACTGCCCTCAGTACATACATGAGCATCCTGGATCATGGGGGCATGGACCTCTGAGGGTGTACTGTAGTTTCTGGCACCAAGACTTTAGCTGCAGATCCTTTAAGTCCTGTAGGTTTTGAGGTCCAGCACATCCCTCAGACCCACCTTCTTCCACTGCTCCATGGTGAACTTATGATGCTCATGTGGGCATTTTTGGCAGTGGACAGGGGTCATCATGGGCAGCTTTGTGATTATATATATATAAGTGTGGTGCACTGTGATTTCTGACACCTTTCTGTTAAAGTCAGCATTTTGTGCAACAGCGGCTCCTCATTTGGAGCGGACCAAGCAGGCTAGTCTTCATTCCTTAAATCCACCAGTGAGCCTTGGGTGCCCATGACCCTGTCGCTTATTCAACAGTTGCCCTTCCTTGGATCACTTTTGGTAGATACCAACTACTGCAGTCCAGGGACACTCCACAACCTGCAGTTTTGGAGATGCTCTGACTCCTTATACTCACCCATGTTTTTTGTTTCCAGCACAACTTCAAGAACTTGCTGTTCACTTGCTCAGTTCAGTTCAGTTCAATTCAAGTGGTTTATTTGTCACGTACAT
>JBBPDA010000132.1:4580451-4594939 GCA_037974385.1 Arnoldichthys spilopterus | reverse complement strand
TACTACTACTACTACTACTACTACTACTAATAATAATAATAATAATAATAATAATAATAATAATAATAATAATAATGATACTACTACTACTACTACTACTAATAATAATAATTATACTACTACTACTAATAATAATAATAATAATTCTAATAATAATAATAATAATAATAATGATAATACTAATAAAATGATAAAATTCATTCGTAAAACTAAAGAGAAGAGCTATGTTTTAAGCTTTTAAAAATATATAAAAGAGCGGCTGAAGATGACTAGTGTTTTCTATGGCAGCTAGCGATGTAGCTCAGTCCGAATCCGTTTAGGGCTTTGTATATGAGGAGGCGGAGCTTAAAATCAATTCTGAATTCTACAGGAAGCCAGTTAAACTACTGCACTGTATTGTGTCTCATTCACAAAGCAGTCTGGCCTTAAATAGTCCTTAAATAGATGGAGCTAATGTGCTGTAGGCTGAATAGACAGATATATGAAAATGCTGTGTTTTTTGTGGATTTTGTGAGCCCCAAAAACAGCAAAATTTGTACGTATGGATCGTTTTTGGGAATAAATGGTTTGTTTTAAAACTAAAAATATGTTTTTATGTTCTACATCAAATTAAAAAAAAAGGAAAAAAAAGTAGACAGTACAGTGTTGCGTGATTCAGGTCTTAATTCTTTCATAGAAATGTGTTTTTTACCTGCGCGTATGTGTGCTTCTATGTCACTGATCTGTCTCGTTTTCCAAAGTGGTGATGTATCAGTACACACAGCTTATACACCACTCTAGTATGTGAATGCAGGAGAGATCTGGGTTTTTTATTGCTCTGTAGGTGAAGAAATAGAAGTGGTCATGCGTTTGAGGCTCTAAAATCAGCCATTCATCTTTTACCACAAACACACTTCCACTAACATGCATGCAGTTTCGGGTCCTTGGGTCAAAACCCATTTCCTTCAGGCATGTAAATCTTAAAGTGATGTATGTGCATATCAATCTATATTGATCACCACAAAAAACGTTTCTTGTGCTCAGGCTCAAGACTATAGACACGTCGTCCTCAGGTGAACTTTTATTAGCAGTTGCTGAAGTGTGTGACTAAGTATTTGAAATCGCTGATTATATCTAACAATCAGCCACTACACTCTGCAGGTTTCAGGATGGAGCCTGTTTTTCAGGCACAGACACAGTTTTAAATCAAACATGACTTCATATACTGGGCTGAAATGACCTTATAGGATGTGTAGGAGTTTCTATCTGTCCGGCCGTGACTGGATCTCCGATCACTCGTCATCAGACTGGTGAATTCGGCCCAGGGCCCAAAGTCCCTTAAAACTCCAGGATCCTGGACACCTCACCATCCGTAGGCCCTGAAACCACTTGGCCAAGACTAAACAGATCATCTTAGATTAAACATGTCTTCGCTTCTGCGTCAATCTCCAATCAAGGACACTCTACCACGTACGAACCCAGACTATTCGGCGCTACTGCCCCATGACGGTCAGAACCGGCTGAAACTGGTTCCATACGTGGCAAACACCCACAGTTTAGAACTGCTGTATAATCTCTTGTTACACGATTATTCAGTGCTCAAAGGTCTTCAATGGCTTTTTGAGGCTCTGTGCTCATGACTCTTTCCTGCCTAACACTTGTCGTTGGGGTCCCACTTATAGGGGGGGCCCTTTTCCAGCAGAAGGCACACTTTCTCTCTTTCTCTGTTAAATAAAAACTTTAAAAATAACTCCGACCTCTCCTTGAAGACACGTCGACACTCAATATCATCAAGACTAATTTAATAAAGGTGCAGCTCAGAACGTGTACTCTGGCGAGACGTGGAGTCAGTATTTAATAGTGTGTTTTGCCTTGAGTGAAGCCGTGATCACTTCAGGCAAAACCTCAGTCCCTACAGAAAACACTTTGCGCTTGTTCAGATTTACCACTGTTTTATTATCATCAGACACAGTCGCAAGTGTCAAACTCCAGGTCAAATGACATTTTGCCGATTTTTTTACTGTATAAAAAGTCTTCTACAGAGAACACAGCTTTAGACCAAATTTTAGACTCTGTTTCTTATTTTTTTGATGATATTAACCGTTTATTGACAATGCACAGCCCTTTGGTCAACTTCGGTTGGGTAAAAGGTGCTATATAAATAAACTTTGGGTTGAGCTGAGTTGAGTAGACTTCATTTCTTTTCCTAGTACGTTCAGTTCAGCAAATGAACAGTTACTGTGTAGATGCGTGTGCTCTGCAACACGTACTTTTCACTTCATCAAAAATCAACCCAACATTGGCACAGGGCTGCGAAAGCTTTTGCACACAACTGTAGACTCAGAAGGCACGTGGAGGTTCAGTGGTCATTTCGGATGGCAAAGACATAAAATAGAGATAGAGAAAAGATTTCAGAGTCAGAAAGTTCCTCAGTTTCATATGAAAACACACTGAATGATTAAAATATGCAGAATTTAAAAAAATTGGTGGAATTCTCAATGAGAGTGATTGGCAGTTTGTATGATTATGCATGTTTTAGATACTTATATAGGTTCGAAGCAGCCAGAATGAAACACATAGTGGCTTTATATGCAATATTTAAGGCATCTTACTCTTTATTTTTTGTAGAAAAATGTTTGAGGGTCAGTACATTATTGTATGTCCTCGATTACACGCCGGAATGATCGTTAGATTACACATTTTTCGTATAAAACATAACTGCATGCATTTAGCAGTGGTAAATGTGTCGTAACAGAACGGTACTATTTGCGTGTATATATTTGTGTGCGTATGCGTGCATTGCGTGCCCGAACCGAGCAGAAAGAGAGCGAGCGCTCGCTGTCTGCGGGGGGAAAAAAAGAGCCTGGGTGCATCCGAGCCTGTAATTACTGAGCTTTATAATTCACACACTGACTGATCCACAGCCAACAGTGCAAACAGCTGCACACAACAGGGCTTTGCATTCCAAACCAGCACCACCGGGGGCCTTATTCACCCACCCAAATCATAGAACAGCACCTATTGCTACATCTGTATCCATGGGCTTTGAATGATGTTGATGTGATCGGGAGCAGCGCTTTTTTGGCCCAAGAAATCAACAAACGTTGAACATCTCTGGTCTCTTCAGACGCCACCAAATGATCTTTTTACCCAGCCAACAGTTTGGGATCATCTAATGTGTTGATTAGGTCGATATCAGCATCATAAGTGCCTTTGGTCTGGTTGAGGACCCTGTAGGGATAAACATGATGAAGTGTTATTATACAGGTAGATTATGCCACATTGTTGCACTTATTCGCGTAGAAATTAAAAGACGTTTCACTAGTTCTATTGCGAACACACTCGAGCACCACGACGAAATGTGACCTCTGCATTTAACCCCTCACACGTGCACACGTGGAGCAGCGGACAGCCACCAACACAGCCCGGGGAGCAGTGCAGCGGTACCTCAGTGGTGCCTGGGGCTAGACTTGAACCGGCGACCTTCAGGTCCCATGGGCAATGTGATAACCACAGGCCAACACTGCCCACAGTTGTAGTTGTAGTTGCAGTTGTGGTGGTTATGTTGTACATTAAATCAGTCAATAAATTAGTAGTACATTTTCTTTGACACTGGCGCTTTAATTGTCAGTCATTCACCTAGAACTGCCCTAAGTTATGAATGTATCCCACCATTAGTTTGGGCAAGGGAACTTCACTTATTCTTACATTTCCACTGTTGTCACTGGATCAGTAATTTGGTTAATGCCCTACAGTTGCAGGGGAGCCGTCAGCAGTGTTCCGCATTATATTTAGCTAAATTTAGCCTCAAACATGTTTATTTCCGATTTCTTTAGAAGTTCTTCTCCCATGACATGACTTTATCTGCTGGATGAACCCCATTCCAGTCAGCCCGCTCATCTACCCCATGTCAGTTCAAAAGCTGTAGACGGAGCCATGAGACCTTGGCTGAAGGTTTAATATAGGGCCATTAAACTAATGAAGGTGATGACTCATGCATGGCATTATTTTTGGAAGGATTTTTGGGTCTTTTCATCAATGGCTGGACATGTTCAAGTGTCATATTTGTATCCTTGGAGTCTAAAGGCTTGGCAGTGACTCAACATCTTGTAAGCAGGCAGGCGTATTCGGCCCAGCGGGTGCATTAGGCCCATGCAATTGACTTCGTCAAGCGTGAAAACTTGGAGGGAATCAAGACTTGTTAGCGGCGCACTCCGTTCAGCTGTTCTTCGCTTAAGCCTATAGAGAATGTGGCTTTATTTTCTGCAATTCAGCCATTGGTGGGGGGATAAAGGATCGGTTTTTGTGGCAACGACCATGATAAATATAGAGGAATCTGATCCTAGATCAGTCTTCTCTGGCTCCGGTGTTGTCTGAAATGGATGCCTAGTGAAGTAGTGAAGTTTTATTCTTTTTGTATCTCAAAGTAAGTGTCATAAAACACATTGACAAGTCTGTCCCACCCTAAAATAGATTTGAGCAGGTCAAGAGAAGTTTTGTGGCTGTAGTTATGGAAAAGATTTGGCAAGATTGATATCTAGCATTTGTTAGCAGTATTAGCCTTGCAGCTAACTGATCAACTTCATGTGATATGACCGAGACTATTGAACAATTATGCAAAAAGCCTACAAGGGGCACTGCTTCTGATTCCTAGGCTGAATTTGGTTTCTCCACAGAAGAATAATACATCTATTGATGTTTTGTTGAATAAATGATAAAAAAAAAAACATTTTTATGGGACTTAAAATGTGTTTTGTATCGGTTTGTTCATTGGCAGAATCGTAGCTCATGAGGTTTATCTGAGGTGCAATTTTTGCTGGTTGTTTTCCACAAGGAGCGGCACGGTGGTGTAGCGGTTAGCACTCACGGTGAGAAGGTCTTGGGTTCGATCCCCGGGTCGACCACGGGTTCCTTTCTGTGCTGAGTTTGCAAGCTCTCCCCGTGTTGGCGTGTGTTTCCTCCGGGTTCTCCGGTGTCCTCCCACCGTCCAAAGGCTGCAGTAGGTTGATTGGATGCCTGTGAGTGTGTATGTGTGTATGAATGGTTGTCTGTCTGTGTGTTGCCCTGCGATGGGTTGGCCTCCTGTCCTGGGTGAACCCCGCCTTAGGGGGCAGTGGTAACCGAGTGATTAGGGTCTTACCCAGCCCAGGTGCCACTGAGGTGCCCTTGAGCAAGGTACTGTCCTGCTGCACTGCTGCTAGATGCTGTTAATAGCTGGTCGCTGCTGCACGTGTGAGGGTTAAATGCAGAGGTGACATTTCGTTGTGTTTACATGGGCAGTTTCGCTTATTTTTTCACCTGTTTATCGAGACTCCAGGTTGAAAACTGGGCCTTGATGTCGACTAAGATGTAAGACAATCCCAGGGCACATTTTCTCTCCTACTGCTGTGCCCTGCGGTTTCATCTGAACATACTGTATGACGGACTGTATGCAAATGCTAACGTGTGTGTGTGTGTGTGTGTGTGTGTGTACAGTGTAAGTGCTGATGTGGAACCGTGCCTTTCTCTCTGTACTCCCCACCCCCCGCCCCCATGCCTGAGCGTTAAAAAGTAACACTGAGTCACCAAGAGCACTCCCGCTCTTGTCTTACTCTACCTGCCAAAGGCTAATTGAGAGGCGTAGCATTGAACGGGGCTCGTCAGCTCACTTTGGGGGGACGTAGTGTGGCAGAGATATAATTGTACATGCAAAGATTAATGGATGACCTACAACAGAGGCATCCAGCGCTGCGGCGCCATATCAGCAAGACGGTGGGATACAGTAAGACGGATTAGTGCAGGTGAGGGCGCAGCGAGCCAGCAATACATGACAGGAATGATCAGAGATGCTGATGATGCAGGCAGCGAATTTGAGTGCATGGTGCATTGTTAGCGTGTGAAATATGCAAATGATTTAACAATTTATATGAAAATGGGTTGCAAACGTAAAAGCATTGTAAAAAAGCGTTTGATTTTACATAAATTGACATAAATAGCCCTGCTTTTGTCAAACTGATCGCTGTCCACTCATCATGTAGTGCGCAAGCATAGAACAGAAGCCCCGTCGTGACTCAGAAAGCTTATAATAGAAGTCAATGGGCAAGTGCTGCAGTACCGAGTTCAAAGTTAGCGACTTTTTGCTACATGGAAATGTGATCAAATGTTTGTTAACGGTGACTGACCACATGCTAAAGAAGCAGCAGATATACACCCATCAGCCATAACATTAACACCACCTGCCTAATACTGAGTAGGTCCCTCGTGCTGGTAAAACAGCTCTGACTGTGTTGCACTGTGTGTTCTGACCCCTTTCTATCAGAGTCAGCATCACTTTTTACACCACAGTAGCTCTTCTGTGGGATCGGACCAGGCGGGCAAGCCTACACTTCCCATATGCATCAGTGAGCCTTGGGTACCCATGACCCAGTCGCCGACTCAATAGTTGAGTCTTTCTGTTGGGAGGCACTAACTAGCGCACCCCTGGAACACTCCACAAGACCTGCCGCTCTGACTGTCTTCTAGAACATTACAATAAGGTTCTTGTCAGTGTGGCTCAAATCCTTATGTTCGCCCATTTTTCCAGCACATATGCTTCAGGAACTGACTGTTCACTTGCTGCCTAATATAAAACCTCCCCTGACAGGGCCATGGTAATGAAATGACTAGACAGTCAATGCTATTCACATCACCTGTCAGTGGTGTTAATGTTATGGCTGATCTGTGTATATTATTTTGGGGGGGGGATGTAAACAGACCATGTTTAGTGAGCATTAGTCTGTTTCCCCCCCTCCAGCATTAATCAGTTAGCTTGTACGTTTCTGATGGTTATGTAGCTACTTCACCCCTGGTCTGAACAGTCAGGGGGCTGAGGCTGAGAGCTGCTGGACTAAAGAGGCGATATCTACGCTGGGGTTGAGGGCTGTCTAGACTGGAATTGATTCCACTTTCTTTGCTCTTCAAAGCTTCCTCTTATTACCAGCACTGCATCTGCGTTTCCACCCCAGAGTGCGCCCACATTCACAGCTGTGGGCAGGAAAGAGGTCAGAGCCCCTCGCAATAATACCGACGATTCCAGCTCACGCCCTGAGTCGGTAACGTTAAAGGAACACTCCAGCGTTTCGCAAACCAAGCCGGCTCTGAACTGTTGTTTCGCCACAGGCAAGGATGCGGATGCAAAGATCACACTGATGTGTAATTCATAATAGAAACCAACGAGCAGATGCACAAATAAACACTGCCGAAATGTGCGAAGGTGAAACAATTTGTCATTGTGAACACACAATGAAACGTGACCTCCGCATGTAACCCATGACACGCGCAGCAGCAGGCAGCTATCAACAGCGCCCGGGAAGCAGCGTAGCGGGACGGTACCTTGCTCGGTGGTTCCCAGGCCAGGACTTGAACCTGCGACCTTCAGGTAGCAAGGGCAATGTCCTGACCACTAGGGCGCCACATCCCACCATGTTATGTAATGCAAATTTAAAAGTACATCTATTAAACTCTTAACACTCTAGGTCTTTGGATGGGACACACAGAATGCCCTACCCACCTACCCACACTGTTCCTCAGTTTTCCCCAACTTTCAAAGCAATTCCAGTTTTCCCCAGTTTGTCCATGTCCATGGGCATCTTCATGATCTACTGCATTCTGTAGGGTGATGGACAACAGCATGTAGCAGTGCCAAACAGCGCCTGGAGAGGTAAGCCTCTGATGTTGGTAGAGTCTGTCCTGTAGTGGGCATCAGTGATGGTGAAAGTGAAAGTGGCTCTTTGTCATTGTGAACACACCGGCTTCCCCGGGCGCTGTTGATAGCTGCCCACTGCTCCACGTGTCCACGTGTGATGGGTTAAACGCAGAGGTTGCATTTCGTCGTGGTGCTTGAATGTGTTCACAATGACCAATAGTCACTTTCAGTTCAAACACCACAACGAAATGTGACCTCTGCGTTCAACCCATCACACGTGGAGCAGCGGGCAGCTACCAACAGCACCCGGGGAGCAGTGTAGTGGGACGGTACCTTGCTCAAGGGAACCTCAGTGGTGCCCGGGTCAGGACTCGACCCTGCGACCTTCAGGTCCCAAAGGCAATGTCTTAACCACTAGGCCACCACTGGATAAGTGAAGCGAAAGGGACTTATTTGTCAGTGTGAACACGCTCAGTCGCACAAAAGGCACCACGGCGAAGTGTGACCTCTGCATTCAGCCCATCACACATGCACACGCGGAGGAGCAGGCAGCTATGAAAAGTGCCTTACGTGGGACAGCACTTTGCTCAAGGGTACCTCAGCGACCTTCAGCTCACAAGGGCAATGTCCTAAGCACTAGGCCACCACTATAGTATGCAGTATACAGTATATACTGCAGCTGAAAGCAGTTTACAGTACACAGTAGGGTTAAGTGGTATCCACTTTGTATACTTTCCAAACCATCTCCATCTGTTACCATAGTGTGTACAGTGTGTGGTGGTGTGTGGAGAGGAGGTTAGCAGGTGCCACACATCACAGCATAGGCTTGGTTACAGTTGACTGATGTTAAAACAGCACTAATATTGCTCTTCCACGCCAAAAGTCATTGAGCCCCCCCCCCTCCCCCATGTGGAAAGGATCAGAAGTGACTATTTGTCACTGTGAACACACACAAGCACCACGACGGAACGTGACCTCTGTATCTAACCCCTCACACATGCCCATGTGACGCAGCTATCAACGGCACAAGGGGAGCAACGTAGCAGGACGGCACCTTGCTCAAGGGAACCTCGAAGTGATTGGGTTGTTTATCACGGAGACGTGAAACAGATTTTTGACACGTCATTTCTAAACGCTGTACGTTATTACTCCACCCACCCCTAGTACACAGTGTCTGTTTTGAACACGAGCCATGAAAGATCAGTCACGAGCGTGTGAAAACTCCACCCAATCCACAGCGCGGGTCATAATTACCACAGGTTCTCAGAAAGGGCACAGCATAGAAGGGAAGAACCGAGGAAGGAATTCTACGAAAAATAAGTGAACATAAACATTATTAGGGAGAGATCAGGCAGAAGAGCGTGGAGTTCGAAAGGTAAACGTGAACGTAGCTCAGCAGCATCTGAGCGAGACCTTAACTAGGCTGAGGGGCTGCAGCTGTTTGCGCTGCAGCAGAGTTGCACAGCAAGCAGCGGTAATTATAGATCCTCTCCATCAAACGACACACTTTTTGACCCATATAATCGACTCGTAATGAGGCAGGGGTCTGGTTTGACCAGTCCGTGAATTCTGAATCGAACGTATGTCCAGATGTAGAACGGAATGTAAGCCGCGCTCCCTTGAGCGTTCAACGCTTCAGAGTCATTCTTACGTTCATGAGCACTAAGCATACGGCACAATGGCTGTGTCTGTCAAACACGCCATGATGTCAGTCCACATGGTTTTATCTGGCAGTGTTTTCACACTTGTCTTGACTCGTCAGTTAAATGAATGGATGTTCCGACCTGTCTTGTTTGCCCAGTGCTAATTATTTCTATCTCGCTGCAAATGACTTCACTTCCCTGTCAGGTTGAAAGCCTTTCAAATGATGTGGGCGCTTGAGGCAACATTCCTATAGAACATTACAGCTGTATTCACAAACCCACAGGCCTCAGATCTTTCGGGCGGTAGTTCAGCGGTTCACCTAAAAGCCTCCAGGCTAAAACCCTGACAGGTCGAGGGTTTTGTTTACAGTAGGTGCAACAGGCTCTACAGTACGTACCACTTTTGCCAAGGCGTGTAACCTCTTGAACGTCTTCCTTATTTACTGACAGGAATGACAACAGATAGAAAATAAGGGTTCGATGTATTATGAAATATGTACCGTTCTTTCCCCAGTCCATACAGTCTAGGGGTTGCACAACTGTTAACAACGTGTGTTCTTATGTTCCAGGTGAGTGTTGTAGTAAATTATAATAGATTCAGAGCTGTGAAAGTGTATCCTAACTACGTTCGTCAGTACAGAAAAGTAACAAAAATCAGTGTCGACGTGTCTTCAAGGAGATGTCAGAGTTTCACCGATATATATTTTTTTAAAAGTTTTTTTTATTTAACAGAGAGAGAGAGATGTCTCAGCTGGGAAAAGCGTCCCCCATAAGTTGGACATCCCAAAGACAGGAATTAGGCAGAGGAAGCAGTCAGGATCACAGGGCCTCAAACCATTGAAGTCCCCTGAGCCTACAGAATGATAGTTTCACTAGAGATTATATAGCAGTTGGAAAAGCATGAGCGTGAGTGTTCGACGTATGGAACCCGTTTCAGCCGGTTGTGACAGTCATGGGGCCTGAGCACCAAAAAGTCTGGGTTCTGACGGAATAGAGTGATTGGGAGATTGATGGGAGATCGACGCAGAAGTGAAGGGAAGTCCTGAATGATGGTCAACCACTGTACACGACACCACAACACCGTATATGTGTGTAAGTAAACCATTTCAGCCAGCTGTGAACGTCATAGGGCCCTTAGCGGCATAAAATTCTGACCTTGACTGGTGATTAAACGCAGAAGCAAAGACGTGTGTAATCTTAAATGATCTCAGTTTGCGAGGTGTCAAAGGTCCTGAAGTTTTAAGGGACCTTGGGCCTGAGTGTCAAATTTAACCAGGTTTTTATTTAGTTTGTTTTTATTCAATAGAATAAGCGCACATATTTAATCTGTGGTAGTTCTGGAGTTGGAAATAAAATCGTCTAGTTAGAGGATTTTCTCTGGGGTATCTCAGTAGATAAGGACAAGCTGTGATCATTGGTTAGGTGTCTCGCTCGTTCTGCCTTGTGTTATTTTCTAGCCCCGCCTCTGTCCAGCCCCTTGTTTATTGTCTCCGCCCATGCCCAGGTGTTGTGTGTTTTGTCTGTCTATTTAAGTTCAAATTTAATATCTATTGATATTTTTTAAGCAGACACTGCTAATACTGATTTTTCTGATATCGTAAGTTTGATTACTACTATATCCTAAGGATTATTATCCAGCAGTTTCATGGAAAACACATCAGATAAAACATGCCTTGTACAAGCTTCAGCACAATATGTATTTAATTTAGAGCAAAAAAACAAAGCTCATATGCACAAGTGTTAGCATAGCGCTAACATGCTCTTAGATACCCCATAGGCATGCTAGCAGAAATAAGCATTATCTTAGAGCTTATTTTCTTGTTTGTTCTGACCTTTTTGGCCTGAAATGAAAGCAACACTATAATACATATCCACTGATAAGTGTGAGGTATTACAGTGATCATTCATACAGTATTTAGTGGTTTGTGTCGACCCAGGAGAAATGTCACTTGAGCTGCTCACAGGGTTTCGCACAATCAGCAATAATAAGTCAGTGTGTTTTGTGAGTCTGACAAACAGGCTGTCTTGCTAAATGGCCTCCGTTTATTAACCTCAGGCATATAAATCAATATTTCTTTCATTCAGATGTTTATTATCTGAGGTAAAGGACTTTCTGAGTGATGAATCTCCACAGACACGGCCCACGCTGAACCCAACCCATTTGGCAGTGCAGAAGGCAACTCTGATGGCATAACTCCGAAGTGTTTGGATTGTTAGCTCGTTTCCACGCTAGCAAACAGTGCCACAGTTTTTGCTCTGTTGACTATGTGGTAAATATTTAAAAGCCTCCTCTGAAAAGTGCCAGGAGATTTTAAAACCCGCCATGCACTCGAACGCAGCATATTGTTTTTCGCAGCGATACGTTCGCAGCTTCTTGATCTGGAGAAAAATGTGTGTTAAGGAGATTTTCGTGTGCATTAAAACACTAGGTTGGTATTTGTTGTGAGCAAACATCAGCCCACGTGCGTTGGGCTTTTGTTGTGAGCTTATAAAGTTTTGTTATAATTAATGTCGGTTCTCTCGTTCCCGGTTCTCTTAGTCATCATTCCTTTTGTCCTTTGGTTTGATGTTTCTGTCAGATTCTCTACAAGAAAAAGAAGAAAAAAGCCAAAGGAAGCAGTAGGATACAGCAGTAATCACAACTCCATTGTACTTACTCAGAGAGATGATTTAACGCCCTACTGATAGCGACCGGGAGGCTTTGGGATTAGCTTTGTAGCATCTAATCAAGCAGAGTATCAAGGAAGAAGCAGTTCACAACTTTGGAACACTTTTCCGGCATCGCTTGCTTGTGCGCGCATGAATAATTCAGATGATTTCAGATGAATGTTTCATGTAACAAATTGGTGGCTAAGGTCCAAATCGAGCTCTAATTTCGAGGGCCTTGAGTTGCAGCCCATCCGTATGCTTGCGTAAGAACAAATGGGATAAACAGGTTCGCCTATTATATCAAATTGGCCTTCAAAGCAGAGTACTTTGCCACTTTTGCAAGGATATCTAGGTCACCCTGTCTTTCAGCGCACATCGCCATGAATCTAACCTTTTACTGAAGGGCTATTTATACCCACTGCGGCTCCTGCACAATGCTTTATAGTTGGACACGGGTGGTCGGCCAAACCAGGAGCACACAGGTAACTATATCTAGGACCATTTTACTAGGGGGCTGCATTTATAAAGCGTTTATATATGGCGTGACATTTGTTGATTGTATTGAGGTCAAAAACAGCTTTAAAAAAAGAAGTGTGTATGATGTAAAATACATCGGTAAAAAGTGCAACAGTGACCTGTTGCTTGCCAAATAGTGAGCCCATGTTCATCTTGCTGATTCTTTGTCTTCAGTCAGCTGTAAATCGATCAGTTTCATTCATAACAGTCACTGTTGCCTGGAGCTGGGCAATATGATGATGTTCATCGTTATCATGATAAACTGTGGTCGCAATCTGCTTTTCTAAGCACATCGATATTGTGAGTACGTAAAAACACTCAAACTTCTTGTTAAATTTTAAGGAGAGCATTATTAGTGTTGCGTAAGTGAGAATATTGTTTTTAGGTGCGAAAAACGCTGAATAAAAAGATTTGTACTCATACTTTGATTTTTTAGAAAAAAATATGGCACCGTTGGTTTATTTTTTTTAATTTCTCAAAATATTGTGATATTTTTCCAATATTAAAGGTTGATTTATAAAGGTTCTCTTATCTTATATTGCTCACCCCTACTCTTGGCTTTTTTATTTTAAAACTGATTATTAATGAAAATTAATACAAATTTTAAGGTGTTTATGACAATTCAGAACCAATAATAAAGCTTTTAAAATCATAACACACATTGTTCAGCCTTTACTGCGTTACTCCACTTCGCGTCTTGTGGCCTTTGTGGACTTCCGTAGCGATAATTAACAGCAAAGTGCGTTTGCTCTGAATATTGTTTTGTCGCCTGATTTTGAAACTTTTATTATTATTAAAACGAGCAGTTTTTGACGGAGCACATTTGTCATGGACGTCTGTGCAGAGTCGGCTTCACCCAAGCAGAAAATGCGGAGCTGACCAGCAGCTTTGGGAATATGAATATGTCTCACACTTCTCTATTTCATTTAGCTTGGTGTGCAGAAGTATGTATATGCTTTGTGTACACTGAATTATGAGAAGAAAAAGAATCATATAGGTACGTTTTTGTCCCCAAGGGATGGAGACAAAGGAAACGTACCCTCAAAGTGACAACAATGGACCTTAAAATGTAGCGACACCCCCGTAGTTTCAGATAACCCAACAGAAATGTAAGAGACACTTTAGACCTTTAGGGAGCAAAGTAGGTGGCCACTCTGGTGCAAAAAAGTAAACACAGAAAGTAACACCACTCTGTTTCCGTCATCCTAACCTCACTGTGACCCGAAGGTAGCCTGTAAACACCTTGAGCCACGCTTCAGTTTGCAACTCTCCTGAAATCCAGCAAGTCGTAGCTTCCAAGCAGCTGAAGTCCTCTTGTGGGCCGCACGCTCTGTCCAGTTCAGTGGGAAGACCTGCCCCAACTCATACTGTGTTAAAATTGAAGTGAGTTTAGTGGAGGAAAGTGAACAATCACTGTTACCCGGCGCTGTCAAAACGCTGAAATCCCAGCAGACGACCAGAGCAGAAAGTAGGATTGTAAGCACAATCACTTAAACGTTGATCACCTGTGGTGCACGTCTCCCTTCCTCCTCCACCATAGGTCAGACTTGGCAACTGGCGCCACACACACACAGGGACACAGGGACGCACAGAAAACCTCCAAATCAGAAGTGTGGAGTTACTTTACATATGCCAAAACCAAATGAGGGGTTGCAAAAAATCGACACACTGGGCTTCTACCAGTAAAATTTCTATTGAAAAGAACAATAATAAATCAACCAGGAAGCCCAAACAGAACACAGTTTAACCCGTTAACGGCCACTTCAAGAAAACCAATGAATTGTAATGATCGTGGGGTGTTAGGAAGCAAATGCAGCGAGATATAATAAAAGGGGTTTTATTAAAGACACACGACTCCAAAACATAGACTACGAAAAGCAAACAAAGGCTTAGAACATGGCAAACAAAGGCTTAGAACTACAACACGGCAAACAAAGGCTTAGAACTACAACACGGCAAACAAAGGCTTAGAACTACAACACAACAAACAAAGGCTTAGAACTACAACACGGCAAACAAAGGCTTAGAACTACAACAC
>JBBPDA010000132.1:4525516-4542215 GCA_037974385.1 Arnoldichthys spilopterus | reverse complement strand
GATTGTTTCCTCTGTCCTGGAAGTCGCTTTGGATAAAAGCGTCAGACACATGAATAAATGTAAATGTAAAATGTAAATGAGCTGGACTCGTACCCAGAGTCCCAAGACTGGCAGATAGCTAGCTGTTGGCTGTTTCATTGGTTATTAGAAATATTAGCACTTTTGTGTGAACTGCTCCTGCACATAATTACAAATCCGGCAGTAGTGTAATGGAGCATGAAGCGAAGCTGTGGACTTTAAGTTTTATTCCAGATCTCTGATTCACACAATATACAGTACCTCTTAGGGAAATGGCTTCCTTTGTGTTAAGGAATCTATCATTTTCAGACTCCAGGGTTTTTAGTGAGGCTATTAAGACTTTCCCACTGGGCTGCAGAATGCTCTTTCATTTTTTCTCCGTTTACTCAGCCACATGTGTGCTTCCGTTACAGAACCTGCTGCTTTTGAACCCAAATGAACGTTTTCTGACGGAACAGAGCCTGAATCACACCGCCTTCCAGACGCAGTGCCACGCGGATCGCCCCGGCCCGACCACACCCACACCCATCCGCTCCTCCAAGAGAAAACCCCACCACGACAATACCGCCCTCAGCAGGTCAGGAAGAGTGATTAAACCCCATGACAGATGTGGCCTGGGTCAATATGGATCATGTTTTTCTCCCACATCCATCATAAACTGGTGCTCAATTATCCCTGCTATAATATCAGTCATGCCCTATAGGATTTGAGCCAAATTTGGCTGTAGCTGATTAGTCTTCAGAATTGAGCTGAATTTGAGCATTATAAGCCATTCTTTCACATGCACTCTGAGATTATCTGCCCAAATGATATTCTGTTGAGCTCCTGGACGACCAGATGTATGTCAGACATACCAGAAACTCTAAAAGTTTGTTTCTTCTTGTTTCTGTACTGTACAGACACTGGTTATTGTTAGTAGTAAACATGCTCAGAGTGTAAATACATAGAATTGTAGACTCTGGTCACTACATGTTTTTAATGTCCATTGTATGCAAACAAAGAGCAAAGAACTCTACAGCATATGCCTGACTTATGAAGGCATATTTTACCCAAAAAACTATGCAGCAGAGCCTTTGCCAGGGCACCTTAAGGTTAAGTGTCTTGTTGGGGCAGTGGTGGCCTAGTGGTTAGGACATTGCGCTGGTCCCAGCTCAGGCACTACTGAGGTACCCTTGAGCAAGGTACCGTCCCACTACTCTGCTCCACGTCTTGGAAGTCGCTTTGGATAAAAGCGTCAGCCAAATGAATAAATGTAAATGTTGTTCTAGTGGACCGTTGCAATCTGCTATGGTCAAATAAAACCATGGGCTCGCAAACCAAAAGTCCCCGATGTCATTTCTTTGATTTGAGAATCTTATCCTGGATCTGTACTTTTACATCTACAGTCCATTGCAGTGCTGTGAGCACTGTATCCATCAGGTGCTATGACAGGTCACTGTTAAAAGAACAGTATCAATTTCTATTTGCTTTCTCTAAATTAGGCCATTTCTTAACACCCCCCCCCCCACCCCCACCCCAGGTCAAAGATAAATGTTGTCATTTTCACCAGCTGTTCCAGTTGATCTGTCTTTATTGAACGAGTTAAATTATTTAATGCATAATTGAAGAGTGTTTGCTGTTAGAGCTCAAGTGTGTTAACTATCAAATTAGCAGGCTTTGATTTGATTAAGCAATATGATGGAATGACCCAAACATTTGTGCACATTAGCTCACATGTTATTGGTAATGCATGGCAAGATTATATGTAACGTCACAGACTCAGTTCTGCAAAAGGAAAATTTGATATGGGAAAATGTTAATGCAGCTTCTCTTTATTGCTTGCTCTTATCAGGAGTCACGGTGGTAAGAGCTCAGGGCACCATCGTTCTAACAGCCGGGACTGTTCGAGCCTGCCACGCCATGGTCACGATGACCTGCTCCCGCCGAGTGCAGAGGCCTTTCTGAATGGTGCCGGGCCAGCCTCCAGCAGCCTGAGCCCCACCTTGCACCCGAAAACCTACCAACAACCCCAACCCCTCAACCGCTCGGCGTCATGCGGGAAGGACCTGTCCAACCTGCCTCACGCCGGCCTCAGCCCCAAGAAGGCCAAAGCAAAAGCAGCTGATTTTGACTTCGGCAAGCCCTCAGATGGCCCCGGTGCCAAATACCTCAAATCCAACGCCTCGCGCCACTCCCAGAACCGCCACTCCTTTGTAGAGGGAAAGACCAACACGTTACAGGCAGAGCGGGAAAAGCACGGCCGCCATGGTTATGGGGAATCCTCGAGTGGTAAGGGCTCGTCGTCCTTCCTGAGCCTGTCCAAAAGCCACGGGACGCTTAGCGATGCCAAATCCGTCAGCAACCTGAGCGACCCGCGTCTGCTGCAGGATGAGCCGCCCCTGCCCTCGTCCCGATACTTCCCGTCCAGCTGCCTGGACCTGAACGTCAATCTGAACCTGCCAGCGCCGGGCAGCCCCAACCTGCGCCACAGCCCCTCAGCCGGAGGCCGGACCAAGCTGGACACGTCGCTGCGCAGCTCCTCGTCGCGCCACAAGAGCCAACAGCAGGATGAGGCCAAAGTCACCGACGCCTTAGACCCTGGAGGGGGAGGGGGAGGAGGCGGAGGAGGGCTCTCAGCTGCCCACGATTTCCCTTACGGCCTGGGCTACACCAGCCCCTTCTCGTCCCAGCAGCGTCCTCACAGGCACTCCATGTATGTGCGGCGAGAGCGAGGGCGGCCCCACGGAGGGGATGCAGGCGGCCTGGCCGTGGGACAGGGAATGCCCACTCGTGCCAGCAGCCTCCAGATGCTCTCGCCACAGCTGCAGCACCGCACACTGCCCAGACACATAGGAGGCAGCCCTGCTTCCCGAGAAGATGCCCCTGAAGAAATCAGGGTGAGTCTTTACATACTTCCCACTTCTCAGTTCACACCAGCACAATTTTTCCCTCACCCCACGTGTAGGCAGCTAGTAACTGCTAATTAGCACTATCCACAAACCACGCAGAGTGTTAAGTAATCTTAAATAGACATGCTAATGTGGTTTCTAGCACTGTTTACGACATACCGTTTGCTGTAAAAAAGGGAAAAGGACAGAAAAATCATTGCTTAAGGATGGACAGTCAAACAAAATCGACAAAAGTGATGTCCCGTATTTCTTGTAAGCTTCTTGTTAGCCTTGAAGTTTCACTGCAAACCTAAAGAAGCTAAAAGACTTTGAGATGATGTGTGATGATGAAGGCTTTGTGCAGCATGCTAACTGGTGCATGTAACTTTCCATTACTGCTTAGTTACATTAGCCCTGTAGCTTCAGTTTAAAGCTAAAGCAAACTACAGACACCAAAACATGCCCTGGCTGCTTGTGGTGAAGGGTAATATTTGTGTAAAACTGATTTTAGCAACTGATTATACTGATTCAGGAAGTTTCACTAAGCATGTTAGTGCTGCTAGCAAAGTGTGGCAGCTAGTAACTGCTGATTAGCACCATGCACATATCGTCAGACCAGTCTGTGCCTATTTTCTTTTACTCTGTGTCGATCACATTAGTGTTTTTTCGGTCAAACTGATTAATGAAGTTATCGATTTCTTACGTCCTGCTGGTGACCGAGTCCTTGACTGAGATGTGCCTCCGCTGCAACCCTAAGGTTTGCATGTTCAGCCTGTCATGCTCCAGCCGTATGCTAAACATTCCACTCTCTCCTCTTCAATCCAGAAATATGTATTTAAATATTCTCCCCCTATACCAACCCCTCTCTTCATGGAACATATTCCAGTATCCCTTAGTCCCATCCTCTTGTGCATTGTATTGTGCCTTGCTGTAACTTGGTTGTGCTTCAATTACCCCTCTTCTTGAAAGTGACTATTTGTCATTGTGAACGCACCCCATCACACAAAGTGCACCACAACAAAATGTGACCTCTGCATTTAACCCATGCACACATGGAGCAGTGGGCGGCTGTCAACAGCACACAGGGAGCAGGGTCGCCAGTCGGTGCATTGCTCAGTGAACCTCAGGGGAACTTGGGCCAGGACTTGAACCTACGACCCTCTAATCACATCTAACCACTAGGCTCTGTCTCTTTCACTGCCCGCTGTGTATATAGACAGTGGACAGTGGTGGCCTAGTGGTTAAGGACGCTACCTTTGGGACCTGAAGGTCGCAGGTTCGAGTCCCAGCCCGGGCACTACTGAGGTTCCCTTGAGCAAAGTACCGTCTCTGCTACATTTGGTTGTGGTGCTTGTGTGTGTTCACAAGGACAAATAGTCACTTTCACTTCACTTTATTGGATGAGAAAGACCTTAAAGTTCAGCCTCTGCTCTGAAAACTAGTTTGTCTGCACTAAAAATAAAGGAGTGAAGTGTCTTAGATAAGTGAAGCCCAGACCTGGCTTGTGTTTCCAAAAGTATGTTTGAAATATCCCAGATGATCTACTTATTTTTTGGATTTGTTGTAAAGATAGAGTGCCATAGCAAGTGTGTAGATATTCTGTCTCTACAGTTGTACAAGAAAGAAGTCATCCCAAGCCTTTAGGAAACATACTTCACCAAGAACACAAAAGCTTTAACGTGTGCAAGCATGGTAGATCCTGCTTACGGAGACTGATTTGTCTTCTTTTGCTCCTTTAAATACTTAACAGAACCATGCATTTGTGTAGTGTAGCGTTACCACACTGGGTGGTTTACCACCAACAGATTTGGATTGGGTGGAGAAAAAATGGTTTGGCATGGGACTAAATTTGAGCTGGGTTTTTTTTTTTCAGGATTTTGGTGGGTTTGGAAAAATTATAGTGAATAAATGTCATTTTTAAATAATTTTAGGATATTGCTTTCATGCATTCTGGTGAGTTTTGGGCATTTATTTTGAACTACAAAACTACAAACTACAAAAGCAGTCTCAGCGCTGCCATCATTGGCTTTTGCACACTCACTGATTATGTTTGCGGCTGGCGTTGGGTTCACGATTTTGTACTTTATTGCCATCTGGTCAGTTTCAGTATGAAATTGCTTATTTCCAGTTACACATATTAGCTCAGGCTCCCCCTAACGTACAGTATCGCCAACAGCTGTGCCACACAGGAGCCCCATCCAAACGACGCTCATGCTCAGCTATGGACAAGATGACAAATGCCCAACAGGCAAACAACAAATGAGAGTAAAGTTGGTCTCAGGGCACACTGGACAAAGACGTATGAGATGTTCAGGATCTTTACACGAAGAAATAAAACTTTGTTCACTCTATTCTGCAAAAAGAGCAGATCTGATCTGTGAAGCGTTCAGGTTATGTGTGTGTGTGGGTAAGCTGTGTTGTCGGCATTTATTGCAGGCGGCCATATATCATGAACAGCATCCAGAGGACGGCGGATCGTCCAAGGAGAATCGCATGATCTACAGCGAGTCCATGCCACGCCGGGTCGGCAGCTTTTACAGAGGTTGGAGTGGGCGCACAAACATGTGATCCTTTCTACTGCCATACATTCCTGTTCTAAATCTGTGGGTTTTATGTGTGCGTATGTCTTGCCACAGTGCCCTCTCCTAGACCTGACAATGCTTTCCACGAGGGCAGCGGGCAGGGCATGAGCTCAGGGATGAACATGGAGAGCAGCGGCCACACCAAGCGCCAGCCTACTTATGACCCCTGGTGAGCCCATGTTACCCAAGACACCCCCAAGCAGTGTAGTTCAGCTGCAGTTCACACCTACTGTCCTGTATCACGGTTAGTCTTGCAGCGTGTGGCCAATAAGCGCTGTCCTGTAAAAGGGCTGGACACAGTTGCAAGCTGTAGGGTAAACGTTAGGATGGTAGAAATTTCAGTACAGTAAAAAATAAATAAATAATGTATCGAGCGAATTGACAAAAAATGGAAAGCTGTTAACATTTAATGGTTTGGATTTTGTTATGACAGGATATGGGCTTCTCTCTGTGCCTCAGCCTGGCCAGCTCACACTGTGAGCTGTTTATCCCGTTTAACCACATTAAATAGGTTAAAATAGGTTTTGCTCCACTCACCCGCATCTGACCTTAACTTACATTTTGCACATTTAACCATGATTAGCACTAAAGTAACATGGGGTGTAATGTTTCTTTATTTCCTTATATATCAAAAAATGTTCTTTGGTTTTGTTTTAGAACAGAAACCATACAATTTTACCAATTTTTACCAATTTTATATGAGACAGTTTGGTTTATACCTGACATCTGAAAAAAATGAAACTGAAACATAAAGCATGTGTATCATTACACCCAAGGTTAATTTGGTGAAAACCTAAATACTGTACTGACAGGTTGCAGTACATTACAGGAACCATAGGGGGCAGTGTGGCTGATATTTTGTTGCACCGTAAAAGAACAAAAATCCTTTATTGCAAGAACTTTGAATGATGCTCATGCTGTGCCAGAGCAAAGTGAGAGGCACCTGCAGATGGCTTAGTGGTTCCGGTCAGTTGTTTACTTGATTGTGGAATTACTCTGCATTAGCCAGCACTAACCATATAGCAAGGAATACAGTTATTAGGGAAAACCATGGAATATGTTCATTAAACCCTTAAACATGGTGTCACTTCCTATGGACCAGTAACCCATACAGGCTTTTCGTGTACTATAAGGACGGGGCCTGAGGCGCTGGACTTGAGTCCGCCAGAGCCAGCCAAAGAGAAGGAGAAGCAAGGCTTCTTCAGAGCAATAAAGAAGAAAAAGAAGAAATCTCAAACGGTCAGTATCACCACTCTGCATGTTGAGGGTGTGTTTGTGTGTGTACACATTTATGTACTTTGTGTTTTGAGCCAAGTGCAGTTGCAGGTGTGTTTTTGTGTGTAATGTTGAGATTTGTACATGTTTCAGTGTTGCGGTTTCATTCGGACATACAACAGGATACCGAGTCATTGTGATTTATTACTCATTGCTTATAACATATGTATTACTTACTATTGTTATATGAAAAATATTACAAATACTGTATGTTTATTGTCATTTCTCGATCAGTTAAGTGACTTAGGATTGGAGCAGCAGTTTTGAAATATCGGGTTGTTGTAATGGTTTGGGTGTTGGAGGCAAGTGGAGGGGGCATGCAGTTTAAAACACAGTGTATTCACCAGAATGACTAACACGAAAAGCACTAAACACGCCTAAGATTACTCACCTGAACGAACATGGATCTCGTCAAGTCGGCTTTTATAGTCATTTCAACCATATACAGTTCACACAGTACACAGTGGAACGTTCCTCCAGGACCACGGTGCTGCAGGAAACACAGGACCACAAACACTACACAACTAACAACATAAAGTACATTGTGTGCAAAGATGTGCAAACACTGCAGGACAGTGGAAAGACTGACAGGTACAAACAAAGACAGAAATTGCACTTCGCTTGTGCTGACTCTTGCGAATTCCTTGTGGGAATCTCGACTGCATAGTTTCTGATAGTGGGGGACTGCGTTCGCGCTCTCCCTTGGTTTGCCTGGACAGTGGTGGCCTAGTGGTTAGGACACTACCTTTGGGACCTGAAGGTCGCAGGTTCGAGTCCCAGCCCGGGCACGACTGAGGTTCCCTTGAGCAAGGTACCATCCCACTACACTGCTCCACGTGTGCACGTGTGATGGGATAAATGCAGAGGTCCCATAACGTTGTGGTGCTTGAGCGTGTTCACAGTGACAAAGAGTCACTTTCACATGAAGTCTAGAAAACAGGCTGAGGACAGAAACAGCAGGGTACCACAACAGACAGCAATGCTAACAACAGAGATCAGACAGGAGGCTACCAAACACAAGGCCTTATAAAGGAAAGCTAGACAAGGAGCACCTGGGCAGGGGAGGAGACAAGAAACGAGGGCCAGGGGAACAGGGAGGAGCTAAGGTGGGGCAAAAGCAGGGCAAAGACAAACACCAGACAGGAGCACATGGAAAACAAACACATGGCACGGGGGAAACATGACCGCCGTTTAATTTATTATACCTTTTAGATCTTCTGCATCTTCTAATGCGTCCAGGGCATTAGCACCACCCTACAACAACTTTATGCATGTACAGTACTGTGCAACTCCTGCATTAAAAGGTGCAGAGAGTCCTAACAATGGCCCAAGACTGGTTAGACCAACAAAACTGTCACCAGATGAATAAATAACGTAAATGTTTCAGCTTTGAGAGAGAGGTAAACCTCAAGCTACACTCTGTCTTCAGATGTAGGAAGAATCCACAGGTGTTTCTGTCCACATTCCATCGTGAATCCTCAGCACTGTGGGGCTGAAAGGAAATGCAGATGTACAAAAAGCCTTACTGGGAGAAGAAAACAAAAACAAAAAAGACAAAAATCGACACGAGAGCACTAATCTGGACATCGGAGATGTGGAGGAAAGTTGCATTGTCTGATGAGTGTCAATCTGTAATTGGGATCAACTCTATTCCTGCAGGAAAACTGAAAGTGAGTCTCCAGTAAAGGGTGGAAGCTGTAATAAAGACAAAGGGTGGTCTCGTTAAATACCAAAACATTACCTACACATATTGCCTTTGTTTAGTTTTCTGTTAGATGTTTTCTTCTTCTTTTGTCTGACACTAAATGCAGCACACGCAACGAATCTCATGTAATATGCATTGTAGCGGATCAGCTTATGTGAACGGTAGAGCTCGCGTCCGAGCGAGTTGCATTAGTAAAGGGGCGTGTGTGCTTGCGAGCGCCGAGTGCTTCATGTGAAAGTGTGTGTCCTGTGTCCCCTGTGTCAGTTTTGTGCCTCTTGTATTGCAGGTGGATGCTGGAGAAGGCAGAGGTCCTGTGATCAAGAAATGTCTTTTTCCTCTGTTTAACTCAAAGGCTAGCTTTAAACATAACTCCTCTGAGAGAGTACACCCCCTAGTGGCCTCGCCTATGGTATAAACGCCCATTAACATATCGCCTAACACGTCTCGAACTAAACCCGTGCCATTGCATGCAACTCACATTATTAATCAACATGTAATTCTCTAAGGCGAAATCGGCATTTGTGCTGCATTGTTCACCAGATCCATGAGGTGGTCCTACAGGCTTTTTGATAGAAGGTGGAGGGCTTGGGTAGTCTGCATCATTTTTTTTGTGTATGTCAATGTGCAGACACGGTTTCCTCCATCTGCTCTTCTTCTTCTTGGGCTGCACAACATGAACATCATGAATTATCTGCTACAGACTGTGATTGTGCCTCACTGTATATTGAACAGATGTGGTATAGATGTGACGTGGTTAAGGGTCGGCCCTCATTACTTGACAGAGGGCTTATATGCATGTCACAGGCTTCCGCAAAGGCCAGTTTTGTGGTAACAATCAACATATGGCAATGTACAGTAGGGGTGGATCATGCTATTGGAAGATGTGTATTTATTTTCACTTAGAAAATCAAGAAAAATTGGCCTGGGGTGTTCAATCTTTCGCATATAACTGTATCATGTTATTGATTTGAGCTCATGTTGCCCACCCTCTCATGCAGCCTTGTTGACCCAGAGTTCAACTGTAGCGAGACCTCATTGATCTGGTGTTGCCCAGGTTACATTTAATCATGAAACTATGCTGGTGATCGTCATGATGGAGGTGATTATTCTGGATTCAGTAGCCACAGCATGTATGATGGGACGCCCCTGCATGTCTAAATCTTGAAAGGGGCTGGCATTCGTTTCCTGTGGTCACCTAAAACTCAGGCCTTATGCAAGTGCAATTGTGCTGGAGAGAGGAAGACCAACTGGATTAGAAAGGATCAGGATTCAAATAGCTTCATCATGGTTCTGCTCGAGCACATGATGATTTTTTTGAGATGTGTTAAAAGAATGTGGTGGTGGGGGGGGAGGGGGGTTCCAGGACCACTGGGATAGACCAAGCTGGCTTTGGTCCATCCCAGCGGATATACAGATTGTCAGTTTGATAAATGTGTTGCTGGCAACCACCAAGCGAATGCAGACAACTGGTATTTGGGACTTTATGATTTTTTTTTGACGGGAAATTTCCCAGCACGGACGCAAGAAGTACTAGTGTAAAACCTCAGATTTTTACTGCTCCTCCGCTCTCCCAGCAACCTCTGGGTCATGAAGGGTGGGTGGTCTTGGCTCAGAATTGGACATTTTTACTTGACGTCTTTTTTTGTTGTTGTTGTTGCACATTATTGGTCAGGTACTGAACGAAGGGACAGATCAGGTGGTGATGCAGAAGTCATCCAGGGCATTCGGTCACCAGGGCAGCAGCAGACACCGGACACGCAGCAGGGACCGCGAGAGGAGCCGGGATCGAGAGCAGGAACGAGACAGAGACAACGAGTGGCCAGCAGAGAGGCTATCTGAAGCCCAGTCTCAGGTACTGCTGAGAGATGAGAGGACGGGGTCACAGAAGCTGATAATAATGTTCCTGAATGCGGTTCTAGGGAAAAACATGTTCTCAAGCGCTCACTCAAGAAGGGCTCAGTTCTTCTCTTAGGAAGACTATTGATTTACACTTACTGGCCAAAAATGTGTGGACATCTGACTGTTGTACTTGTATTAGAACATGTCTTCACGCATTTGGCATTTTGCAGCTTTTGAAGCTTCCATTGCATAGTTCCTGTGTATAGTTCTTGTGCTTTAGAGCAAGTTTTGAATAGCGAGTGGTGCAAGTCCTTCATGTTTTAGCATTTGGTGGCGCCACTCTTTGAGTTAATGTGGTCTACTGCTTTATGGCTGGACACTTCCATTTTTCTTAATAGTAACACTTACAGTTGACTGGGGCAGATCTAGCAGGCAGAAATTTACACTACTTATATTGGCATTGGTGGCTTCCTATGACAAGTGACCGAGCTCTTCATTATGACACATTCCACTGCTATTGTTTGTCTCTGGAGTTTGAAATGAGATTTTTATTAATAGGTTTGGTTGAAACACTTGAGCTCAGTCACTAGGAGGGGTGTCCGCATGCTTTTAGCCATATAGAACTTCTAGCTTGGATTATTGCAATTCTATACTTACTGGTCTTTCCCACAAGCTTCTACACAGACTCCCGCTTGCCCAAAACTCTGCTGCGCGTAATAACACTAAAACCCCCTCGTTGAGCATATTACCCCTTATTTCTTAAGTGAGCTTCATTGGCTTCCCATCAAATATCGCATCGCCTATAAAATTTTACCACTCACATATAAGGCTGTTCATAACTCCCCCCCTCTGACTTATTGCATTATTGCACACTGAGACCACCACTCGTTCTCTTGGATCCTCTTCAGCAAGTCTTCTTGGTTCACCGCCAGCTCCTCTACCCACTATGGGATCAAGATCTTTTAGCTGTGTTGCCCCACATCTTTGGAATTCTCTTCCACAAGATAGTGATAACATCAGCGTCTCTGCTTTGATATGCAGATTTAAGACAGTTCACATTTTCCCTACAACAGCGTTGGGTCTTACGCCATTTTATTGTCTGGCTTTAAGATGTAGAGCGTATTTTTGTTTATTTTACATTTTTTTGTACATTTTGCTCTTATTGTAGGGTGTCATTGAGCGCCTAGAAAGGCACCTATGAATAAAATGTATTAATATTATTATTATTATTGTGTATTTATCATATATATATATTTATATATACTTTATCTACTTCAGTGTAACTACAACTGTCATGAATGGAGGTAGGCAGGAAACCAGAGTCAACAAAGAGTCTTTATTTTCACCAATGCCCAGCACACAGAAGGAGAAAGCCACAATGGGGGGCTCGGTGAACGCCGCCCTCGCTGGATCTAGGCTCAGCTCAGTCCATGCTCCGTTCGATACCGTATCCCTTGTATACCACGCTTAGCTAATCGCTTCCTAAGCAGCTCCTACTTTGTGCTGCACGTTCAATAACCTTCCTACAATCGTTGCCCTTCGATGGCATGCAACGAGTATCCTCCGTGCCTGCCCGAGTTCAGGACTTGCCTATATTCCTAGGTGATCAGGACGTTAAATAGCCGCACCTGGAAATAGTAGGATCAGTCAGAGCTCGGGGGACGGAGATCGCGCCGACCGATGGGTGGCGCCAATCCCCCCTCAACCGGAGGGGGTCTTCCCCGTTCCCTTACAACAAGCGTGATATAAAAAGACACATTCATACTTTAGTGAGAACTCAATGCAGCACTTTCTTTGATTAATGTTAAATAAACGCATTTCTCATTTATGAATTCAGAATGCCAGTTTGGCCCATTAAAGAGCACATTATTTATATTTATATTGCAACTTTTTTGTCATTAAAAAAGCACTGTAATAAGCTATTGTGTACGAGATAATAATTGTTATGAGTAGTTATGAGTTACTCCATCCCCAGTGCTGCAATATGTATTACTGTGTCTGTTGCTGAAGAAGTGAGAGTTGAGTGCTGCTATATCTATATCAATCAATAAAGGATTTATTAACTAATAAAACACAAAATGAAAATCTAAATATTCTCTGTATGTGTTGTTATTGGATTTTTTTAGCCCCTTTAAACTGAAATTAGCAACGTTTATATATTGGACAAGGCCTCATTTAACATTCTTACATTAAGACCAGAGTCCAAGGTCAGTTTCCAATAAAATATTCTGGAATCTTTGAAATGTTCCTCATAGTTTGTTCATTTTTATATTTTTTCTAAAAAAAAAAAAATCAGTTGATCAGCGTATTACTAACATAAGCCGTATTTGAGAGTTGATTTTAGACGTCTGAGAGGAGGAAAACACTCAAGTTTGCATGCTGGCCCTCGATCGGCACATACGGCAAGCGTAGTCCCAGACTGCAGCCGGAGAAGCCAAAGTGAAACCCATCTGTCCAGTCAGCTGAAAAGTCTCATCATGGCTGCTTGCTGATCTATGAAATATAGCCATTGGAATATGGAATGGCTTTCATGTCTGAGTCTGATCTTTTTGGTTAACCTTGCTCCCTCTTTCCCCTTTTAGAACCAGCCGCTCAAGTCCCTTCGCAAGCTCCTTCATCTCTCCTCCTCCTCCTCCTCCAACCAGCCGGCCACCCCAGACCTGCGTTTCCCCCACCCTAACCCAGGCTCCTATAAAGGTGGGAGCTTTGTGGAGTCCCGGGGTCATGGCGGGGGCGGAGGGGGGTCGTCTCAGTCCAAATCCCGCCAGTACCCTCTCCCAGGTCAGCTGGAGTCCACGTGGCACTCGGCGGCCATGGCCCGGGCTGAGGGTAACCCATATCCAGACCAGCTGGCCTCCAAAGCAGGCCAGAACGGACATGGCTTTAGCCGTTTGTCCCGCTCGCGGATGCCGAACCTCAACGACCTGAAAGAGACCGCTCTTTAAATCGAAGGAGCGCCAAAGGCTCCTGAGCCACAGCGCCACCTGGAGGCCTGGAGGATTAGAGTGACATTTCTTGACCACTCATGAACGCTAAGGGTAGGCCTAGACATGTCTTAATCTTTTTCTCTCTTTTTTTTTAACCATTTTTATTTTTATTTTTTTTTTAAATCTTCCATATTTAATAGAATTTGTAATATTATTTATGAACTTACTGTATTTTTTGTTATTGGATAAATATAATTTCAATGAAAATATATATATATATAAATGCATATATGTTTAGTAAAGCATAAGATGTAAAATGACTCTAGTTATAGTATATAATTCTGCATATAATTCTTATATTTGGTTAAAGATGTTGATTGGTTTGTGTATGAAATATATACGTTTATAAGAAGAGTGTGATTACAACGTAAGCTGCGACTTGTGTTCTTCTATTTCTAAACATAGGAGCTAAGAGCCAGATCTAATGCCAATGTTTGTCATTTGTTAGCTAATAAAAGGCAACAAGCAACATTGCTCAAAGCTTTTAAAGGACTAGCCAGAGTAAAGTTCTGCCATTCCGACCAAATCTTTTTCCGCGGTTTCATGCCACCACCTGCTGGCCACAGTCGTTCACTGCATCCACAGTTACTTAAATCGACTGTACATGTGCGTACATGTCCAAGGTTTGCCAAAAAAACAAGAGTAAAGAGGGGGAAAAAATGGCAAGGCACCATTGCTGCGGTTCTGCAGCTTCTTCATACGTGTAAAAGCCAGAATCCATTTGTATATTCTCAGGTTTAGTGTTATTTAAACACTGTAAATACTCTTTTATTGCAATATTTTGAGACCAACACAGGAAAAAGTTAGTTTTTAAACTCCTTTCTGTTTAGAGATATAGTCTTAATATATGATTTTGTGGAGGAAAGTAGCTTACTGCAATATGTCAAGACAATAATGAAGAAATGATAAATAGCCACCACGTCATCAAAGTGAAGCAGATTTTTTTGGGTTAGAGCAGAAATACTGCAGTAAGTACTGCAATCGACTTGAGTAGGTAGGAAATAGTTTCACAAGATGTCAACAGCCAAGAACATCTGTAAATACCTTAGCGTAGGAGTGAAATATGCATCTAGAAATGAAAAGGAAACTCTTTAAAGGAATAAAGGAATGGTTTGACAAAACAAAATCGACATACCCCAGATGCAGTCGCTAGCTAGTCGCTAGTTGCTAGCACTAGAAGTCAATGGCTACCCAAGTGATTTCCTTAAAAATATCAAAACACACCGGCCAAAACGTCTTTCAAACCACGTCCTGCTCTTCATTAAGGCGGCATGGACTTGCCAGTGTGGTTTAGGAGCCAGTACGACTGCGCCAAGCTGTTCCTTTAAAGTAAGTGTTAGCTAGGTGATTAGGTAGTTTGGGAATAACTGCTTCACTATTGTGAATATTTTAGGTTTAGCTTCTATAGCATTAGCACCAGCATCACACCACATACGTCAGACGTTCCTCAAACACCAGAGAGCCCAGAGAACTTCACAAGCTGTTGCTGACACCATCATAAATCTATAGCCTTAACTCCTGCGCTACTCTGAAAAATGTTCCAACCCTGAGCAAAGATGCCTAATGACTTTGGTTCCTTTAGAACGTGTTCTTCAACCTAATTTATGTCTAATCTATAGACAGCTGCAGCTGATTACCACGTACAGTAATTGACACAGAATGGATGCAGTTCCCCTCTTAAAGATGAGCTCCAGTGTCAAATCTCATGATGTGACAGGTGTGATGAATTGCAAATTTAAAAAAAACATTTTTAAATCACAAATTTGACCATTTCAGCATTTTTGGTCTGAATCTGCGACTTGCTGCCTGACAAGTCCTTTTGTTGTACCCAGAGCTTAGAGGATTGAGGCCTAAATGTTCTCCAGTGCCACTGGTTCACTGGGTGTTGCTAAAGTCGACACTATAATCCCCGTGTTCGCGTGGGGTTCCTCCGGGTTCTCCGGTTTCCTCCCACAGTCCAAAGGCTGGAATAGGTTGATTGGATGCTCTAAATTGCCCATAGGTGTGAATGTGTGTGAATTGTTGCCCTGTGATGGGTTGAGGCTCCTGTCTTGGGTGAACCCCGTCTTGGGCCCACAGTCAGCTGGGATCGGCTCCAGCTTCCCCGCGACCCGGAAACGGAAGAAGCGGTTTAGGAAATGGATGGATGGATGGAGTTGACTAGAAGAGCCCACGCTTTCCATGAGATTAGCAGCTGCAAGCCGGTGCTCCAAATTTTCCAACATGTACGGCTCAGGCTCATGTGTGCTGAAATAACCACTCTCCTCTAACAAGCTCTGTCACCTCCCATCTTATGATTTATGAATATTAAAGTCATATTCGTGACGCCACACTATTCACAGGCCGCCCCCCACGAGTCACTGGAAATTCGAATGATGTCGTGCGTTGGTGAAGCATGTGACACTGGAACGCATCTTTAACAACAGCTGCGCATTTAAACCGAAGCAGACTGCATGATCCCCAACCCTGCCCAATTTTTGACGTTTCTACACCCTCATATTCAAAACAGACACCCCTGTTCCCATTGGACCGTTCCCAGCGTTAAAACATAACTAATCACATACCGAACAGACGCCAACGGGCAGTTGCTTCATCCCATTGGCTTCTGCTGTAACTGTGTTGTGGCTCAGCTGGCTTCCTGCCCTTTCCTAAATACTGAGGGATATTTGGAGGTTACTGTCTGTGGTAATCGACTCCATGATAAAGGGGAGGAGTTGTGATTGGGTTGAAAAACGGTGCACTTTGAATGGGGTGAACAGTTCTCAGATGAAAAAGCTTGTGTCTCTTCCCACAATGTGGTCAGTATTCTCACACACAGTGTACAATAACGATCTCAGTGGTGTAACTTAAGGTATCACAGCCTATCTAGGAGTCTTTTGCATCATATTTACTATATATATATATATATATATACAGTATATGCAGTCTGTATATTTCAGGCACTGCGACTTAAGACGTGACAGTGGAGCTCTGTCTCTGTTGTAAACTAAATGTAATCTGGGATAAAGGGTTTTTACCACAGACACTGGGTGTATTACACTAATACCAACGTGTGACTCTTCATTTGGTTCCATTTATAGCAGCTTATCAGCAAATGAAGATGATTGAACGTTTTTGCTCTACTAGAGACATGACATGGTAGCATAGGTTATCAGTGTTCCATCTGCAGCAACAAGTTGTTTTTTTTTATTTGTTTTTTCTTTTCCACGGGTAAATGCCGTTACTAGGGAAACGTTCGGTTCTCAAACTGTTTCTTGTTTACACCTGTTATGAACAGTGATCTCTCAATAAACCGTGTGGACTCTACTTTCATTTCCAAAAAGAGGAAGTCGGGGTCATTCTTTAGCATTTGAAGTGAAAGTGACTATTTGTCATTGTGAACACCCTCAAGCACCACAACGAAATGCAACCTCTGCATTTAACCCA
>JBBPDA010000132.1:4497207-4515824 GCA_037974385.1 Arnoldichthys spilopterus | reverse complement strand
GTGCCCAGGCTGGGACTCGAACCTGCGACCTTGAGGTCCCAAAGGCAGTGTCCTAACCACTAGGCCACCACTGCCCAACAGTGGTTATTACAACAAAAGCTCTTAATATAAATATTATAGCACGGGAGGTGGAATAGTGTGGTTTTGGTTCATGGGCCGAGTCAAGTCAAGTTTAATGAGTTTTTCAAGGAAAAACTTTCAGGAGGAACCAAGGCTCAGAAAGGGGAACCCATCCTCCTCTGGTCGACAGAAACTTTAGGTCAGTTCTTTGGAGGACAGGGCTGTTCGTATGGGCTCTACTTTCTCTTTAGAGAAATCTGTTGGTACAACTTGCTGTTGGTCAGGTGTGCAGATATTGTTACATGACCGTGTTGAAATTCCCCAGTTAAAAATGATTTGTTTACATATTTGCGCTTGATTTCCACCACTACTGAGAAAACGGAGTCGTTCGTATCAGCCAATGTTATTGGCCAACCATGTAAACCAGGCCTTAATTGTGAGTGAACGTTTACAGCAGTTTCCACTGCCTCGGTCCAGCACGGCCAGACGTCTTTTGGCTCTTCCATGAACTTCATGAAGCTATGAAGTCTTTGGTATCTGGTTGATGAGCATCAGGTGTGTTTGAGCAGACCACACTGTAAAGCCAGCAGAGCTAGATTACTCCAGGGCTTGGACAGGAAATCAGTTTAGTGTCCTTTCTGTTCAGTTTCTGGGTTCTTCGAACGTTGTGTGTCTGTGTGAAGTGCTGGGTGGTGCAGATGAGATTTGGTTTCGTCACAGTATCATGGTGTTTTGTGGAATATTACAGTAAACTTGTACATGTACCATAAACGTCAACTAGATTGGACATAGGTCTATTGAATAGTTTATGATTCTTTCCAAAAAAGAGACATTTCAGTTCCCTGAGGTTCTCAGCATCAACAAACACTACACAAAACGGAATTAAAAGCATTAAAAACTAAACAGAGTTCTGTATTATGGAAATAAATATTAATATAATGTTGTAATGCTCATTATCTATCAATACCGCTGTCAAAATTGTTGTGTGACAACGACACCAGTGTATATAGACGATATATCACCCAGCACTGTGTGCGTCAACACTGCACTGGTCTGGTCTTCATTGTCCACTGCCTGCTGTCTCGTGCCTTGCACTTTGTCTTCTCTCCTGCAGGGATGAGACCTGTTGCCTTAAGGTTTGTCTTTGAGCTCGTACTGTTTTTGTTTTTTTTTAACGTATGTGTTTCTGTGCATCTCTGTGTTCATCTTTCTCTCTCTCTCTCTCTCCCTCAGCCCCGACATGAGTACTTTAATGTGCCTGTGTACTGATTGGCTGTTGCTGCTGCTGGTGCCTGTCCGTCATGCATGCCGAGCCTCTCCCTCTCCTGCATGGTGCCCCTGCTGGCCCCACCTCCTCTTCCACCGCCGTCCTATCAGAACGCAGCATCTCTGGGGTCTCCAGTCTCATCTGTGTGTGTGTGTGTGTGTGTGTTCTTGTCACATTCATCCCACACACATTTTCACACATCCTCACTCTGGTTCTCTCTCTTGCTCTATCTCTGTCTCTCTCTCTCTCTCTCTCTCTCTCTCTCTGTCTCGATCTCTCGCTCTCTCTCTCTCTTATTCACTCCGTCTCTCTCTCTCTCTATGTCTCTCCGTTCTCATACCCATGCTCACACTTGATGTTTACCTTGATCCTGTTGTCTACCTGTACCGTACCTGTGTGTGGAATGTTCGTGACAGTGACCCCTGGTGGTCCTTTTTTTTATCAGCACTGTCGGTACCTCAGGCCGATAAAACTACCTGTGTTTGTTCAATCTGCATAATTTAAAGCGTCAAAAGTAATTGTATTGGTTTACTTGTAGAATTAGATCCTTTTAAATGCACTTGTATCCGATTATGAAGGTAAATGACTGATGTTCGCTGAGGGTTCACAGGGAATGTTGGATTTAAACAACTGTGGGCTTTTTTTTAAGGAATGCTTAAGTGTTTTTCAACCTAATCTCCACCTGCTGCCTCTGTAGCAGACAGTGATTATCCTGCACACTCTACACGCTTCACTGTACGTAGGAGAAAACAAAGTGTCTATTGGCTTAAAACCTTCTTTATCAGACGAATGGTCAAAATGATTGTTGACGGTTGGTTTTTGACAGGTAGTGGTTAGCACCGTCGCCTCACAGTGAGAAGGTCCTGGGTTCGATCCCCGGGTTGGCCACAGGCGCTTTTCTGTGCGGAGTTTGCAAGCTCTCCCCGTGTTCGCGTGGGTTTCCCCCCGGGTGCTCCGGTTTCCTCCCACTGTCCAAAGGCTGCAGTAGGTTGATTGGATTGGAAAAATTGCCCGTAGGTGTGAGTATGGGTGTGAGTGGTTGTCTGTCTCTGTGTTCCCCTGCGATGGGTTGGCCTCCTGTCCTTGGGCCTGTAGACGGTCAGGATCGGCTCCAGCTTCCCTGTTACCCGAAACTGAAGAGGCGGTTTAGAAAATGAAGGGATGGATCGATGGTGACGTGTGAAACAATGGAATAACATCTTGAAAAATGGCCTTATCACTATTTAACTTCTCACGCAAGTTGTGTCAAGAGTAGGAGCTTTCACTTCCAGAAAGCCTGACATGAGTATTTCTCAACAAAATCGCAAGCAAGTGGGTTTAATGCGAAACTTGTAACAGCCGTTAATGCAACATTTGTACTGTGAGGTGCAGTGTTGCTGTGACTTTGCCTTTGTTTAAACGTCATTTTTTAATGCCTCCCTAACATCTCCCTGACATAAAAATGGGGGTTGTGGCTACTGTGGATCACAGGTGGCTGGTGACCTGTCTGTTATTAAGCAGTTGTCGCGTTTTATTTGGTTTTATGATCAAATGTTTCGTTTAAAACGGTGTTAACATTAAACCCAAAATAGTAAAAAAGA
This sequence comes from Arnoldichthys spilopterus, assembly GCA_037974385.1. NCBI lineage: Eukaryota > Metazoa > Chordata > Actinopteri > Characiformes > Lepidarchidae > Arnoldichthys > Arnoldichthys spilopterus. The sequence continues at coordinate 4,512,917 of JBBPDA010000132.1, read as the reverse complement.
GAAAGTTTCTGAATATTAAATAAGAAAAAATGAATACCATTATCAGCCATAACATTAACACCACCTGTCTAATAGTGAATGTGTCCCTCCTGCTGCTGAAACAGCTCTGACTGTGCTGCATTGTATTTTCTGACCCCTTTCTATCAGACTGCATCACTTCTTAAACCACGGTAGCTCTTCTGCTAGGCCAGACAGGCGAGCCTTCACTCCCCACATGCATCAGTGAGCCTTGGGTGCCCATGATTCACCAATTGTCCTCCTTTGGGTCACTTTTGGTAGTGAAATAACTCCTGCAGAACTGTCCTGGCCATGCTCTGACTCAGCCGTGTAGCCACCACAATAAGACTCTTTGTCAGGTCGGTGGGATATTTTAGGCAGCACTTGTAATGAAATAACTAGAAAGTCAATGCGATTCACTCCAGCTGTCAGTGGTGTTAATGTTATGGCTGATATACAGTACTTGTGTGTCAAACTGGAATGTATTATTCGAAATAGTTGTAAAATAATTCACGAACAAACTTCATTTTCATCAAAAGACTAAAACTCTGAACACGTCCGATAGAGGTCAAAGGGCATCCAGCTGTTACTCCCAGTAGTAATTATCTGGGTGCTACAGATGCATCAGATGGAGATTAGGTTGAAAAATGTCGGCATATCCCAAGGCCTGGTGCGGTGCTGTTGTGCTTTGATGGTTTTCTGCCCTGTGAGTCAGGGAGCTGGTAAGTGTGTATCAAATACGCGTCTGTTCTCCGTCCTGGGAGATCTGCCTTTCAGGTGATCTTAGAGAAGAAGCTGCTGTCTGAGCGTAGCCGGGGACATGGCTGGGTTAGATGCTGCACGACATACACACACACACACCTGCACACACACTGTTACTCAGCTGTTACCGAGCTGCTCTGCAGATGTTCTGTAGTATTCCGGCTAATCTTTCACTTTAGGCTCATTAGCTAGTACTCGCTACCTGCCCACACCTGTAGGCTGCCTACAGCCATGGTGTTCATTGTTTTATCTGTTACCCAGCACCAACACAGCCACACAGTACACAAGGAAGAGGTCAGAATGCATAGAGAAGTATTATACTGTAGAAACTACATCCCTTTAACTACATTCTGTGATTCCAGCGAGATTTGTGCACTCGACATGCTGAAATGTATTGTAGCCCAGCGCTACACGATGTCCGGTTACAGTGAAGGTGATTGTAGCGAGTAGGTTTGATTTAATCAACACTTTGTCCTTTATCTTATCATATAAACTAGTTGCAAGTCAGTAAAGAGCGAAAATGTGAAGAGATTCGTGTTTCTTGTTCTGTGTTGTGTGAAAGAAGCGAAATAAAGTGACCCACATGAACTGAAAAGTGCTCTGTCATAGGAGCAGGGGATCTCCGGTTGATTCTTGACCGCTCGCTATATAAAGTGACTGTTTGTCATTGTGAACACTCCCAAGCACCACAACGAAATGGGACCTCTGCATTTAACCCATCACACATGGAGCAGCGGGCAGCTACCGACAGCGCCCGGGGAGCGGTGTAGCGGGACGGTACCTTGCTCAAGGGAACCTCAGCCAGGAGGTTGTACACGACAGTCTGAGAATCTCCATAACAACAGCTCTCAGGGGGAGTTTCAGGTGTGCAGTAGTTCGTGCCTATCAAACATGATCCAAGGAAAGAACTGGTGAATCAGTGACAGGGTCATGGGCACCCAAGGCTCACTGATGCATGTGGGGAGTGAATGCTAACCCGTCTGATCCCACAGAAGAGCTACTGTGCTGTAAAAATGCTGACGCTGATAGAAAGGGGTCAGAACACACAGTGCACCACAGTCAGAGCTGTTTCAGCAGCATGAGGAACACTCACTGTTAGGCAGGTGGTGTTAATGTTATGGCTGATTGGCAGGTATCGACTGTTTGATATGAACTTTAGATGTTGTCCAAGCATACGGCGGTGTTCCGCATCACTTCACAGCATCAAGACTGGACAGAGTGGTGAACCAGTGACCAGTGAAGCATAACCTTCTACTTTTTATGGTTAGCCAGTTTTCTGAAATGACGTTCACTGTTTATCATGATTTGTGTGTCATCTGCAAATTTGTGACCGGGAAATCCGTTAAGACATGTTTGCTTCTTTGCTTTCGCGCTGGAGCTACGAGGACAATCAGCAGTGGAATCTGTAGCCGTCTATTAGGCCAAATTATGCTTCTGCACCGCTGAGCATGTGCAGAAAACAGGAAAGTCTCGTTTTTCCTTTCGCTCATGTTCACCCTTGCGGAAGAATCAGGTTTAATTCTTCGCACTTTTTAACACCGTCGCAAATGTTGCCTGTGTTTTCTGACCATGGTACGACTGGGAAAAATAGGCCAGAGCATGTTGTCTTGCTGTGTTTTCCATACTTTAACCTCGTAGCTCCAAGGCAAAGCTAAGGAAGCAAACGTTAGGAATCTTACATGTCTTGCCTCATTGACCACTCTGGGGGTAAACTAGAGCCAGAGGTACTGCTGTCATGCAATGAATGTCAAGCTGTGTGTCCACCACCATATTATGTATATGGCTACGTCCCCCACTTTAGCGCGTGTCCTCGCAAGGCTCTGGAGGCTTGGTTTTAATGCAGTGGGGAGCTACAGGGCCCAGTGGCCGTGAATGATTCAGCATTATTGGCGAGAGATGCACACACTTGGTGCCAAACCTTAAAAACCTGGACGGGTGAGAGTTTAAGCCTCTGAGGAGAGAATCAATATGTGAAAATGGGCTCTGACACACCATAGCTCACTGAACTGGATGAAGAGCAGCCAATCGGCAGTGTTCCCACCAAGACCGGGCTGATCTAGACTTCGTCTCCGCTGCCACAATTCTGGGTTTATCTTAAAGGCAGCATTTGTTTTATGTCTGTGTGTAATGTGTGTTGTACTGTGCACCTACACGAGTATATGACCATTTTCCAACTTCTTTTAACAGGCTGCGTTTGTACTGTTCAAGCTTTGGAAATGTATGTAAATGTCTTCTGATTGGCTGCCCTGTTTTGTGTGTCATTCAAAAGGCAGTCAGGCCCTTTGGATTCTGCTTCATGTGGAGAAAGTTATCAGTAACCTCAGATGTCTGGCTGTGATGGTGCACTGAACAGTACATTGAGGTTTAATTGTTGTCCGAACTTCCTGTCTAATAACTCCGCAGTGACGACACTCCTTACAGTGGGTCTGCTACAATGCTGTAGGCTAAACTGGTGGTCCACGCTAAACATGTTCTTGTTTTTTACCATTGCAGCCACATTGAATTCATAATGTATATGAAGTGGACTGAGGGTGAATGCTCAAAACCTTGACATTGTTTTCACTCTACAATGATTCCACACTGTTTTATTGTGCCAAATGACTGGTCCACACACCTACCACAATGTCGTCAGCCAGCCAAGGCATGTTTGGGGTCGGAATTTATGATTTGTAAGGTTCGGCTGGTGCTGCGAGGCCAATGTTACTTACAAACACTAGGGGCTCTATTTTGATGATCTAAATCAAAGTGTGAAGCGCAGGGCGTGACATTTATAGGCGTGTCCAAATTCATTTTGCTTTTTGAGAGGAAAAAACAGACTTCACGCAATGTGCAAAAATGCTGTCCTAACTCTCTTAATTAGTCAGTGGTGTGTTTTCCGGTTTAACATGCGATAAACATCCGAATGGCACATCACATCACCTTTAAAGGGGAGGGGCACACGAGCTGCGGTGCACTGCTATTATAATGGCATGTTTACCTGGCAAACCTTTGGTGAGGGAAACGACCTGCTCATGTGCCAAGTAAAAATGCGTGAGCACATCATTCAAGGGAGCAGCACTGTTCCACCTTAGCATTTTAAGTGCCATTGTTGCACTTTGAGCACCTACCTGTGTCCATAAGAAGCATCAATAACCTGCATGTTACTAAAATGTGCCGCTTAAATATGGTTTAATAATACATCACTGACTTTAGATAGTCTTTTCAGTTCCTTAAAATAGCAATGCACCGACATTGCACCCTGCCTCGTCTGCAGCACGCCTACAAGCTGGAAACACACAAAATTACCTGTTATTTTGAAAACGTGTGCACTTTCCATATAATAGAGAAATGTGCGAAATGAAACTAGCAAAAACACTTTGCATCACATGTTCCACTGGTGCAAAATAGGGCCCTAGAAGTCAACAGTTACCCAAATCTTTACTGTACATGCATCCCCCAACGTCTTTCAACCTGCACAAACCACATCCAGCTCTTCATTAAAGTGGCACAGACTCGTGGATGTGGTTTAAGGTTCTACTTTGGGCTCTAAAAATCAACAAAATCAGCAAAGTGTGGCCACGTGATTTAGGTAGCCCAGGCGTAGGAGTGCTAATCTACACAACGGCCCTCAAAAATCTAACCCAAGATAAGTCTGAACCTGGTGTTGTCTAAAATAGCAGCTTGTAGCAGTGAACTGTTTGTTTATGTAGCTCACCCTAAGTCATACTGTGTCCTAAACCACATACGCAATTCTGCAGCACCTTTAATGAAGATCCAGATGCAGGCTGAGAGATGTTTTGTGAATGTATTATAAATCTCTGGGTAAAAATTGACTCCTAGTGTTTGGTAGCAACGCCAGGCTCGCAGGACTCCAGCCAAGTCTTGGTTGATCCACTACGTCTCCGTTTGAATTGGCTTTGTTTGGCTACAGAGCAGCAAGCTTCGGAGTGAGACGCGCCTTCTCATCCCTCACTTCTCTCTTTACTTTGTGCTTGACGTAATGTGTAGGACGCCAAAGTAAGTGCAAACTGTTTTCTGTGTCTCCGTCCCACATTTTATGTAACTCCCGCCATTTTTAATCACCTTTCCTTGTGGAACTGTGCTCATTTGTAGTAATTTCACATTTCACTCACAACCGCCATCCCTGAGTCACCCGTCCCTGAGTCATGTGGCATGCCCACACAGCGCTTATTTTTGGATCATTCAGAGAAAATGGAGAACGTTCTGTTTAATCTCATCTTCAGAAAGACCCACTCACTTCTTCACTGTGTCTTGGTCACACACTGGTCATAGTGCTCCCAGATCTCACCTATGTGTGTCTGAGTGTGTCTCTGATCCCTGATTCCTGAGTAACGAACAAGCAGTTTGTGGCAGTCTTTCAAATCAGGAACTTCTTGTCATTGTCAGTACAAAAATGGCAAAGTGGCAGGTAGGTGGATGAACAAAGTGCTTGGTGAAAATGACTGTCCTGTGTCTTGCCCCCATCCCCAAAGATGGAAGAAATACTTCAGCGTTTTTAACAAAATCTCTATCTGCACCATCAGCAGCACATGGCCAGTTACCACAGACACCGAACTCCCCATAATGCATGAAAGCAGCACCTGCACGTTGGCTTAGGTTCTGTGTTTTGAGTGAATGGGTTTTCCAAGCTTCTCTTTTACAGGGTAAACGAGGTGAGTCACTGGTCATGTGATTTGATTTGATTATATTGAGTAGACCTGAACACAGAATGATAAGTATGTCACGATACAGCTTGATTTCAGATTTTGACAAAAACAATTTGCGTTTAATGCAGTATATATGGTAAAAAAAAAAAAAAAAAAAGCTATAGAATGAGCGGTAGTAATGTGGCACATTTCCACTGTTTGCCAACCGCCATTAAACAGCAGAAAAAGCTGGATGCATTCCTGACAGATGCTATGACTAAACGCATGTGGCTTTTAAAAAATGTATTTTCTTTTTTTCTGCATCATAAAATCTGCTCATTGTCTCTAGCTATACAGGGTAATTCACATTTATTTTCAGAAATGTGCTACAGATGCAGCAGATAGAGGCTAGGTTAAAAATGCTAAATGGAAAATTCCCTTAAAGCTGAATTTCCTTGATTCATTTTTACCGTGTACCCAGAATCATTCAGAGTGGTTTCATGTGAAATGAGATGAAAATGTTGAGAAATCGTCTTTACCCCTGTCGTTAAAAGCTTCTAGAAGCTATCTCACTGAAAGTCAGTATGAGAAGGTTGTACATACACGGCCTGAGGTCAGACACTGTTGGCCAAGTCATTTAGTTTGTTTTCAGTGCACCATTTCCCATCAGGGCACTCTGGATGATTTGGTTTGCAATTACTGAAATGTGTAGAATTGTAAATAGAAAATGTGAGTATGTGAGGAATGTCGGTATGTGTACCAGAGATCAACAGCCAATGAAAAATGTCAATATATACAGTGATAACACCATAATAAACCAAATACATTCTATAGCAATATATATTACACACACACTGATCAGCCATACCATTAAAACCATGTGGAGTAGGCCCATCTCACTGTGGTGCACAGTGTGTTCTGGTCCCTTTCTATCAGTCAGCGTTTACTTTTTAAACCACAGTAGCTTTTCTAAAGGCTCAGACCAGACAAACTAGCCTTCCCTACCCAAATACATCAGTGAGCCTTGAGTGCCCATCACCCTGTCAACTGGCCATTACAATAAGGCTCTTGTCAAAGAGGATCAGGTCCTTATGCTCCTGCTTCCAACACACCAACTTCAAGAACTGACTGAAACTTGCTGCCTAATATATCCCACTGCCCTGACAGGTGCCACTGTATTGAAAACTAGAGATTGTTATTCACTTTCCCTGTCAGTGGTGTGAAATGTTGTGGCTGATTAGTGTGTGTGTATATATATATACACATAAAGCTGGATATTATTATATTAACTATATTTTCTCATATACCAGAATCATTTTAAACATTTATCTATTTTTACCGTTGAAAATGTTGACTGAACAAACAGAAAGGAAGAACTGAGGCCACTCCAGCATTTCTTTGTCCACCATCGCAGCCTCAGGCATTTTTCCAAACTGCAAAATTTGGAAGTGGGAGTAGGCTTCATGAAATGGCGTCTTAAAGTGTTATGGGAGTTCTGAGTGGATGAGTCATTACTGGCCTGTGTGGAGCTGCAGGAGAGGACACCAGTGTCACCTTTTCCTAACTGTAGCGCACACACTACAAACCAAACGGTTGGAAGCAAGACAAGCGTAGGTGCTTAAAAAAGCTCTTGCAGGGTTTTGCGGTGGCTCCAATCGGAATGGATCCACCTGAAGGCTTCGTCAGTCAGATGTGTTCACCTAAGTGTGATCATTTTATTTAAAACTGCTCCATCTAAGGCACTGCCTGTGCTGGGGGTGCATACATCTAGGCCTGTCACGATAGATTGTGCAATAATTCGATAATTATCATGACTACAAGTCTACATGCATCTGGCTTTTTATGTGGCCAAGTGAAAACAGAATGTTGACGCAAGGCCTGAGACGGCATTTCCCATGTCCTGATCCCATCAGCCATGACATTATGACCACTGCAAACCAATAGAATATAGTGGAATTACTTAGTACATGTGCCCCCCCGAATCCATTCTCCTGTCCATAGCCTCATAAGTCGAAGGTTTTCCTGTTTTTTGTAATTATTTTGTTACATGTGCTTTAAAATTCACATCATTAGAAAAGACTGAATGTGCTGTAAAAGTGGAAAATATTAGAAAATATTGAAAGTATTGGAGTATTGAAAAAAACTGAAAGCATTGGGAAATATAAGAAAACACTGGAAAATATTAGAAAATATTGAAAGTATTGTAATATTGGAACATATACGAAAATACTCTAAAACTGAAAAATATTTGAAAATACTAAAACATTGGAAAACATTGGATAAATTGAATGTCCTGGAATATTGGAAACAAAATATCGAAATGTTTTCCTGTCTGTATATTTTTATCACTGCTTGCTTCCATAATTTTGGCCTGTAGTGTATCTTTAGGTGTAAATTAAAAAGTGATGAATTGGGACGCAGCCATGGTGGACAGCGTGTGAGAGATGAATGTAAGAGCTGCTGTTTCTTTCACCCTCCTCAGGAAGCAGAGACCCCTCGCAGTGTTCTGGAGGAGATTGGACTCACCTAAACAGCTGAGAAGGACACCTTATCCTTTACACACACACACACACACACACACACACACACATACATAATGTCTCTCTGTCTGCTTAAAGATGTAGCACACACAAACACACCTTGTGTCCAGTTCATCTGTCTGATTTTTTCGTTCAGTATCTGTGTGCTTGAAACAACATGCACAATGTAGCACTGTACAGATTCACTGGGAAACGACATCACCATCATCCTCACCGTTCGCGATAACTCAGCCTTAATACACTGGGTCAGGATCCTCACTCGCCTCTGTATTCATCAGTAACAACTGTCAGGCCTCGTTTTTCCAACTGCAGTGTTTTTCACAGAGCAGGATTTCTCTTTTAGCCAGAGCACGTAAGCTAAAAGTCAAGACTGTCCAACAGGACGAGTGAGCAGGGACCTTTGTGCTGGACGGTCGTCTTTATTGGTTTAAAGGAAAACTCCGGCATTTTCCCAGCTTGATCTCTAGCACCTGTGTCATACTGTCGCTTACCACAGACAGCATCCAGGGGATTTTCAAGGATTTAGAGAAAGAACGGTGAAACAGTAACAGTGCTGGTGGTATCGGGGGAGTCGTAGCTAGTGGGTGGAATTGATAAGAGGGGGGTAAATAAATAAAAACAAAGGTTTAAGATAAGTGATTACATTACAAGACGGCAATATAAGACGTACAGGAGAAAAATGCAGTTCATGTGAACTCATGGTTTGTTTTATTACTACGGTTTCACTTAGTGGTGGGTGAAAACATGACACAGTGTAGCATCACAATATTATTCAACATGATATTTATACACCAGCACCAAGTTTCGATATTTTTTAATAAATGCTTTCATTTTGGTGCATATATCCGCTCTGATTGTCTCTGAAGTTCACAGGATGGTGAGAGATCTCGTTCTTCTCTCACACCACAGTGGGAATTGGAAGTTAGAGTCACCAAGATGGCTGCAGAGACTCTTTTATGTAACGTGCCACCTGCCTGCAGTCGAGGAATCACAGTAATGACATTATCAAGGCCCAAATATCATGGTAATGTTGTAATGTCACCTTTGTGGCACTTCCCATCCCTAGAGTCAACCATAGTGAGCAGGAGGAGCCTGTGAAAACACCACTCATGCCACTGGCCTGCTGGATCCACAGCCAGGGATTTATGTCCAGGGCAATGGGATGGTGACGGACTGTAGAGGTTCAGCAGATCCGTCGTCCGTTGGTTACGTCGGGACGAACTTTTACGTTATCTGGCTAACTCAGAAAGTCCTGCTTTGTAAAACACTCCCTCACTACTACTAAAGGCTTGATGTTATCAGCTCACCCACCAGACATATCACCACAGACATACGTGTTGGTCAAAAGTGTTACTGTTAGAAAGGACATGAAAGACCCTTGATTTCACAGAAGAACGAGATACTTTTAAACAAGGCGTGCTTTTAAACAAGCGTCCTGGGAAAAGCTGAAACCACAGGAGGAGCACCAGATGATGTAGGCCAGCTGCATGCTCTTCTTGAGCAGTCAGAAAGAGGACGAAAAGGGAATCATTCACTAAACCAAAGAGTTCTTCTTTTTATTAGGTTTTGCCTTGGTTTACATTCATGCAGGACGATGGACAGCAGTATTTTAGTTCATCCCGCTGAACTGGAGGCTGGAGCAGAAAGCACAACAGAAGAATGGACTTCACTGCCCTGACCACTCTCGACGATGATCCACTGTGTTACACTACTGATAAGGGATAGTCAACCGAAGCCGATACCGTTCCGAACACCTTGGCTCTGAGGAGCTATTGCACATAGCCTAATTTGTTACGTCTAGACGTGAATATTCAGCGTTTACTGTAGGGTTTATTTAACAGGATATTTATGAAAAAAGAGAGAAAGACTCGGTTCCTATATGTATTCTATGCCATTGGTCACCAATATACAGTAAAACTGTGACGCTGTGATTTTTGCTCTACTCTCGTTAGTAATAGCCTGTCTGCTCAAATTGATCACTCGGTAGCATCTTCACCTGTCCGTCTCACCATGGAGGACCATGTCATGTGTTGTTCAAAGTGAAACCAGTACTGCAGTGTTTGTTGCTCAAAATTGAATAAAATTTGTTTACAGACATTTAGAAGTGGTTTGAGTGAGTGATTTTGATTGATATATATATATATACACACACACACACTGTGTATAGATCTTTGCAACGTAGCGACCATTTCACTTTCTTTGATACTGTGCCCACAGATGAAGGTGATTATACTGCAATAAATGACACATAATTTCAAGTGACTGCCAAGAACCCCAAAATTTCATCATGAGATCTGCAGATCTGGGTGTAAAAGTGTACACATCCACAATCAGAAACAGACTGGACAAATTTGACCTGTATGGGAGGTGTGTCCAAAAAAAAAGCCTTTTCTCTCCAAACATTAAAACAAAAATACACTTTGCAAAGTACATGTAGACAAAGACCGGGCCTTTTGAACTAATGTTCTGGACAGATGAGTCAAAGGCACAATTGTTTGGCCACAGTGAGAGTACGTATGTTATAGACCAAAGACATTTCAGGAGAACGTCACACCAACTGTGAAGCATAGTGGTGGAAATGTTGTGGCTTTGCTGCATCAGGGACTTGGCAGCTGGCAGCCATTGATTCAGCTATGAATTCTACATCAGTTCAAAGAGTATTTGAAGATAACGTGAGGCCATTTGTCCAAAGGTTGAAACTGAACTGGAGGTGGACCTGTCAACAGTATAATGATCCTAAGCACACTAGCAAATCTGCCAAAGAATGTCTCAGAAAGAGGAAATGTCTGGGATTTGAAAAGGGCAGTCTAGCAAGAAAAGCCTCATACATTTCAGCAGCTGAGATGGTGGACCATCAAAGTCAAGTCAAAAGTCAAAGTGAACTTTATTGCCAGCTCAGCCATATACAAGTCTAATGAGAGAGGATATGGTGAAGCTCAGCGTCCACAGTGAACACAGTGTGCACGTAGTGCAAATAACAAAGCAAGACATCGTGCTTAGGTGTAACAGACAGTAAGTAAAAATGTAGAAAGTACAAAAAGTAAAGAAGTTCATTATAATACTCAGGGACATGTTACCAGACATGCCTGAGTACATATGAGTGAGTGATTATTTGTCATTGTGAACACAGCACAGTACAGCATATGGTGCACCACAGCAAAATGTGACCTCTGCGTTTAACCCATTCAGTGAAAGTGACTATTTGTCATTGTGAACACACTCAAGCACCACAACGAAATGCAACCTCTGCATTTAATCCATTACACGTGCACACGTGGAGCAGCAGGCAGCTACCGACAGCGCCCGGGGAGCAGTGTAGTGGGACGGTACCTTGCTCAAGGGTACCTCAGTAGTGCCCGGGCCGGGACTCAAACCTGCGACCTTGAGGTCTCAAAGGCAGTGTCCTAACCACTAGGCCTCCACTGCCCACCATGTATAAGCAGTGGGCAACTGACGTGGGAAGTACCTCAGCAGTCTGGGATTTGAACCGGCGACCTTCATGTGTTGATGGAAAACGCTTAAAAGATATTATTTCTGAGCCCAAGGGTGTACTTACTTTCTGCACAGAAGAATATTACATCTGCTGATATTTTTATTGAATAAATGACCGAAAAGGCTACGTTTCCTTGTGGTTTTGCTCAAGTGTATCACCTGTATCAGTATCAGAGCAGGTGAAATTTTGCGTCCCATTGGGTGTCCTTAATTTTTCACATTACGATGTAAGGTGGGGGTGGGGGGGGGGTATCATAAAGGGGTCAATGTGAAGTAGATCTATATCATAAATATACGGTGGGGAAGCATTTTGTTTCAAATGGAGGCCCATATCATGATGTGCAATGTAAGAAGCAGAGACGTCTTCAAACATGAGCTGCTACTGCAACACGTTTCTATGGACAACAATGCCTTACCCTATGCGTATATTACTCTGGCCATCATCTCCAGCCTTCTGTACAAGGAACAGCCTCCTCAAAGTGAAGCAGAGCAGACCTGTTTAATCAGCCCCCCACAAACACAGAAGATCCAGCACCACCCTATGGTACATGTCAGAGAGGATTATCCTTTTCTAACTGGGCTTCACTCCTGATTATACACCAGTCAGCCAGAACATCACTGTCAGTTGGAGTGATTGACACTGATTACTTCATTATCTCAATACAATGGCACCTGCCAGACGTATTAGGCAGCAAGTGAACAGCCAGTTCTTGAAGCTGATGTGCTGAAAGCAGGAGCGTAAGGATCTGAGCCACTTTGACAAGGTCCTTACTGTGACTGCTACACGACTGAGTCGGAGCGTCTCCAAAACGGCAGCTCTTGTGGAGGGTGTGCAGTAGTTAGTACCAACCAAAAGTGATCCGTGGAAGAACAACTGGTGAGTCAGTGACAGGGTCATGGGCACCCAAGGCTCACTGATGAAAATAAATGAAAGTGACTATTTGTCATTGTGAACACACTCAAGCACCACAACGAAATGTGACCTCTGCATTTTACCCATCACACATGCAAACGTGGAGCAGCGGGCAGCCACCAAGGGCGTCCGGGGAGCAGTGTAGTGGGACAGTACCTTGCTCAAGGGCACCTCAGTAGTGCCCGGGCCAGGACTCGAACCTGCAACCTTCAGGTCCCAAAGGCAGTGTCCTAACCGCTAGGCCTCCACTGCCCACAATTTTATATTGTAGGGCTTTACTCCCTACAATGATGCATGTAGGGAGTAAAGCCTAGCCAGTTGGTCCGATCCCACAAGGCCGACTCTGACAGAAAGGGGTCAAAACACACAGTGCACCACAGTCAGAGCTGTTTCAGCAGCAGGAGGGACCGACTCAGTATTAGGCGGGTGGTGTTAACGTTATGGCTGATCGGTGAAAATCCCCTGCTGTATTAAAAACTGCCCTTTAGTGCCCTCTCGTGGTGAAGTACAGTACAAGTTCATCACAGGGGCTATGCACTGCTTCAAGCCGAGCATAAAATAGGAGCTCATTTGGAGCGGAAATGGGCCGAGCGGAGACATTGGCCTCCAAAGAGCCTGATAGAGGCTGATGAATTTCCCTCTCATTGGCCACATGCAGCAAGTCGCATCCTCGCAGGCCTTTATTAGGCTTCCTGAGGTAAAAAAGGGAAGGAAAAATCCACCTCCTTCCTCAGGGCTGCCAGTGCATAAAATTCTCATTACGCCTGTAGTGTTTTTCAGCTCATTTTGATGAATCCTCACTCTTACTGTCCGCCGCGCTCACTTTTTAGGGTAATAAGTGCCATTAATCACCTCTAACTACCTCTGCTCACCTGCCCGGGATCCTCCTGGGAAATTTATTTGAAATTCATTCTCTCTCTCTCTCTCTCTCTCTCTCACTCTCACTCCCTCTCTCCCTCCTATCATAATATTGACATTATTCAGGTCTTCGGCTGTTCCTGTTCCTGTTCCTGGTCCTGTTCCTGGTCCTGTTCCTGTTCCACCTCAATGCAAAACAAAAGCAAAACCACCGTATGTGCATTGTTGCTGGACAATATATCAATATATCGTCTTTACATCGTTATCACAGCGCCGGTCTCTACAATACTGATATCTCAGAAAACTACAATATGCAAATGACCCTCTAACCAATTACAGGACTTCTTTGAACGTCTATGTGGAGGGGCGGGGCTAAATTGATGTAGGCAAATGAAGGAAGTGTATGTAAATATGTTGGTTTTGTGACTCCACAAAAACTAGGATTCGAGAGCTTAGTTTTTGTGTATGGACTGTACGGGGTGACACGTACATGGTGGAGCTTTAACCATGCTAACACACTTCAGGCCTTTTTGATACGAAGAATGTGTTTTGGGCCCCTTAATGTATTTAAAAACATCAACATCATGCAGCTTTAAGTGCAGCTTATGTGAAACACACAAATCTCTTACTAGACTGGACGTTATCCATGTTTCAAAATCAATGTCAGGCCTTATACTTACCTGGCAGGGGTGATACCATGAACAAGACGGTGGTTCGCCCAAGGTGAGGCTCAGCCATTGCACGCTGGTTGTGCTGACCCTTGCGAATTGTCTAAATGTGGGAATCTGGACTGCATGATTTCTGATAGTTGGGGACTGCGTTCACGCTCTCTCCTGAAAAATTCTGAGCCGTGGTTAGGACGCTGCCTTTGGGAACTGAAGGTCGCAGGTTCGAGTCCCTGCCCGGGCACCACTGGGGTAACCTTGAGCAACGTACCGTCCCACCACACTGCTCCCCGGGCGCTGTTGGTAGCTGCCCACTGCTCCACGTGCACACGTGTGATGGGTTAAATGCAGAGGTCACATTTCATGTGGTGCTCGAGTGTGTTCACAATGACAAAAGAGTCCCTTTCACTTCAATTTATAATCCACAAAGTGCCAGCAGTCACGGCGCTTCAGCTGAAAAAGAGAAGAACAGTGACAATCAAACTTTAGTTGCGAAGCTGATATATAGGCTAGTATATCATATAGCATATGATGTATATATAGAAAATTCTACGATGTTTTATTAGCACCAGGAGATGTGTTTTTGCTTTAAGCGGAACTGTAGGATTGCGCATTTACCTCGGTTTTGAATATGTAGAATGTATGGACATTATACACATATTGTCAGAATAAATCGGGCAGTAGTGGCCATCCAATCAACCTACTGCAGCCTTTGGATTGTGGGAGGAAACCGGAGAACCCGGAGGAAACACACACCAACACGGGGAGAGCTTGTAAACTCCGGACAGAAAGTACCCGTGGCCGAACCAGGATTGAACCCAGGACCTTCTCCCTGTGAGGCGACAGCGCTAACCACTGCACCACTGTGTCACCCTTTTTTGTCCTGTAACTAGATGCCATTGCACAGACGTTTGAGTGTTCAGGGCTACATTTCACTACACATTGTACTAGTACAACTGTGTATGTGACAAACAAACATCTTACATCTTAAATCTTGAATCGGGATGAGCAGCTGATATCAAACTCCCCAACAAAACTCGGAAGAAAAATTCTATGGATTTATTTGAAAGAAACTTCCACTTTATTTGTGCACTATCCCAGTATGAGATTGGCATGGAAGATGTGCAAGGCAATGTGAAGCACGAGGCCTAGAGGCTGCACTCTTCCAACATCTTTCACAGGGGGCGCTCTACCCGACTGGTCTCTGTGCGAATCCGCCGAAGAAGCAGCTGCTGACGTTGACGGCGTATCATGGAGTAGCGCAGTTGAATATTGCGTTTACATAAAGGTCTTACTCGGTCAAAGTGCCTCGAAAAGGACGGCAGCGAACATGTTTAAAGGCTGGGGATCGTGGCTCGGCATAGAGTCTCCCCCCGGAGCAGAGTCGGAGGGAGATAGCGCTTCAGAGGCAGCGGAGAGGCAGACGAAGGAAACGGACGCTGAAGTAAACAAAGCAGAAAGCGCCGAGGACGAAGCCGGAGCGGGCCACAGCCCAGCGCTGCTGGAGCAGGCGAGAGGTCTCAGCGGTGAGCTCAAACTTCGGGTTTCCACATAGAACTATCAACATTACGGTGGCTTAAAGTGTCACCGGCCATAACGTTACCTGCAGCACTGCAACAGTGCATAACCGCCGCGGCACCTGCTGTCAACACCGCAGGGCCCGAGTCCGCGCTCATACAGGCCCTCTCATCATAACAGTAAACATAACAATACACTACATACAGCGCAGTTCATCACTCTCATCATAACAGTAAACATAACAATACACTACATACAGCGCTGTTCATCACTCTCATCATAACAGTAAACATAACAATACACTACATACAGCGCTGTTCATCACTCTCATCATAACAGT
>JBBPDA010000132.1:4478545-4486850 GCA_037974385.1 Arnoldichthys spilopterus | reverse complement strand
GGTTCCCTTGAGCAAGGTACTGTCCCGCTACACTGCTCCCCGGGCGCTGTTGGTAGCTGCCCGCTGCTCCATGTGTGCTCGTGTGATGGGTCAAATGCAGAGGTCACATTTCGTTGTGGTGCTCGAGTGTGTTCATGACGACGTATGCGCTTCAGTGTGAATCTGATGTGAAGGGGCCTTTATTGTTCGCGTCAGTCTCTGAGGTAAAAAACATTAGCGCCGCTGCGGTGATGCGGCGCGGAAGAGTCATCTTGGATTGCAGCCGCGGTAACTGATCTCGGTCAGACGACCTCAAATCCAGACCCGGGGTTCAGTTTCCAGCCATGTCGTCATTGGCAGCGAACTAAGCCGTTAATGTAATTGCCGACCACCTGGTGTCCCACCTACCCACGATTACCAAACCAGGAAGTGGACTCAAGATTCAAAGGTGGTTTGTTTGCCTGTATGTACTCTACACCTCACAGGACGGAGGGTCTAGGTTCTGTGCGTGCGCTGACGTTTACCTCTCTTACCTCCCCAGAGTGAGTGTGAGCAGCTGAACTATGCCCGGCAGCTGAAGGAGCGGCTAGAGGCCTTCACCCAGGACTTCCTCCCGCACATGAGAGAGGAAGAGGAGGTAGAGTACCAAATAACCTTATCGCACACAAGTAGGGCGATTTAAACGATTGTGCTGACTCAGCACAGTTATAACGAGTCATGGTCTACATCGTTTGCCACGTGGTGAATGATACTGCACACCACTTATGTAATGTATAGCCCGAGATGGGCAATGGGACAGTTATTAAGAGGGAAAAAAAGTGGACACGATTCACCTCCGTGGCATTTGTAGACACAACAAATGAGCATAATACAGGTTTCCCCTGTTCACACATGTCCCGTCCGCGTGTCTCAGGTGTTCCAGCCCATGCTGATGGAGTACTTCACCTACGAGGAGCTGAAAGCCATCAAGAGGCAGGTGATTGCACAGCACTGCAGCCAGCAGTGGGACAAAACCGAGGAGGTGCTGAAGGGTTTAAATGTGTGGAGCCAGGCTGAGGAACTGCACAAGGCCTTCAAATACTCGGACCATGAGAAGACGGAGGACGGTAAGGGCTGTTTATGAGCGGGAAGGGGTGGAATTAAAGTTGAACAACATGAATGAAATACTGCAACAGCACAACACACAGAAAAATGCATAAAACACACAAGAAAATTACATTCGGCTCCTTGTAACTATGCAGTTGCAGATACACCCCTGGATGTTTACAGGGTATATGAGAATATTGGTGTATGTTGGTAGTTTCTTAGTCGGGTTACGAAGGTTACGTAACTTGGCCTTGATTGAACCCATGAACATGCAGCTGTTGAACGACAACACATGTTTCATGTGGTCTGTTTTGTTTAAACACCTGTGATCTGGGCTAGATAAATGTGATAAAATGTCAGCAAGCTGTGTTTATTTTGGTAACTGACCACCCAGTAGGTCGTATTCCTGCGCAGCAGCCTGAATATATAATGTTACACCTGCACAGGTTCAAGAGGCAATCTATAGCTGAAATGGTTCTAGGGACCTTTAAAGAGGAACTACCTATTGGGAACTAACATCTTCAGTAGGCGCGCTGAAGTGACATGAGCCAGTTGGAGGTTGGCGACCGCATATAAGAAGATGGTTTGAGGAGCTTAAATTCGTCAAAACCACACTAAATTTCTCTCTTATCGACTTGGTAAAGCCTGGACTTCACTGTTGGTCCATTTGTCTAGTTTTTAGCGCTATGGACTCTTGTTTAAGTGGCAAACACTTAAACACAGTTTACAAATGGCACCTGCAGTCCCCTTGCACTTTTAATCTGTACCAAACCATTCACTTACTTCACTTATGGATCCTCTAATGGGAGAAAGTACCGACCCTGAAACAGGGCCTAAAAAGTTTCTCCAAACAGCAAGAAAACAGCTATGATCTTTCACTTCCTCTGCAACCACAAAAAAGCACAATATCTGTACATACATACATATCAAAACGTTTGTATACCACCATGTCGAGCAGCAAGTAGAAAATTTTGTAGTGTATTTATGTTCTTCTGTCCACATGGCCGTTATGGCAAGCAGCGCAAAATAGACTCGAAGCACACAGCTGTACATACAGATTTTTAACTGTGTTTTAATGAGAAGTGGCAATTTCACACAGAGACAGAACCCTGGGAATGTCTTAAGTCTGTCATTTTCAGTAATGCAGCATTGCTGACATCTCTTTTGATGGAACTTGTTTGAAGGTGGATCAGAACACAGTCCTGTCAGACATCTCTGTAACGTGAAAAATGACTATTATTCATAGGTTTTCAAAATGTCCAGTCTGAGTCCAGTCGTACTTAAACTAGCATTCATGGCGGTCAGGCTCCCACAGTGCAAATAACAGCGTATGGTGCAAGTTTTAGAAAAAGACATCTGGTAACAGTGCATTTGTGTGTTTTGTCATTCTTGTCTAGCAGAGGACGAGAGTCGCGCGCACACGCACATCTCGGCCCTGCCAGAGGAGCTCTTGGTGCGGCTTTTCCAGTACCTGGGCCCAGAGGACCTGTGCCGCTGCAGTCAGGTGTGCAGTACCTGGGCACAGGTAGTTAAAACGGGTTTGCTCTGGAGACACCTTTATCCAGTCCGCTGGGCCAGAGGTGAGACTTGCAGCTTCTGGAATGACTAGGCCAGAACGATGCATTCTGTGCCAAATTATACCAAGATGTGTACTTTCGCTGTTTCAGCTTCCGTTTAGTCGGTGTAGCATATTCCACATAATGAGAATTGTAGAGGGCAAATCATCTGAAATTAGAAGGGTATTAATTTCAGATCTATTTTGTGGGGATGTGGAAAATCACAGGGAGCTTTGGTGCATATTTATCATGTTTTCAACTAAAGCGAAATATCAGATGTGACCTAATAATGCATGTGAAATTAGCCTATTAAAAACATCATGCCCAATTAACCGTAACGTAGCTGCCCCTTCATTTAGCATGTGACCCTTTTCCTTTGAAAGACTATAGCAGAATACTTTAGTGAAAATATATTTTTGTATCTCGGTATCTTTACGATGTTTATTTTACTATTAAAACAGTTTAAACAAAACAGAAAGTCGCATTCATTTGCTTGTTTTACCCCTGAGGAACGTTCAGAAGAAGCTAGGTGAGTCCGTAGTCACTCGTTAGTTCGCCTGAGTGATGCAGGCAGATCGCAGGCTAGCGTTTTTATCTATGACCTATGGTTTAGCCTACAACAGCATGTCTGTCTCTCAGCATCTTTGGCATGCGCTTAATAAAGACGAGTATGAAAAGTAAAACTTTGTTTTTGATTTGAAATGACATGAACATATGTGAAATGAATGTTAATTATAAAAAGCAAATGTTAATGTGTTGGTGTTGCAGCTCTAGATTTTTCACTGGTGTTCCTGCAGCTGTTAGGAATCCTCTTTTGTCTCCATAACGGTCCGAAATCAACTCCAAAAGCATGTGGGGAGTCAATGTATATGTCGCCTTCAGCGACATTACATGTCTCAATCAATGCTTTGAGTTCTGCTCGTTGTGCTGATGTCCCTTTTGGCATACTTCCACTCGCAATCACCTCTGTTTCTGTGGTAACCGCCCATCCAGCACGCCCCCCCCCGATCATTGATGAACCATCAGTGTACAACACCAGATCTGGGTTCTGCAATGCCGTTCCTCGAGCGTGAGATGCTTCGTCCATGGACGTGACCGCGTCAACGCAATTGTGATCGTGATTCTACAGATACACGGCTGATTGGATACGGTTTGGTGTATGGTGGAGCAGTACCACTGAATTTCCCAGGCTCCGTTTTCAGCCGGGCGCAGTCTGTTTTTTCCGCTCCTGTGTCCACAAGAAAATCAATGTTGTGTCCTCCTATTGTGACGCTGGAGTGAGGTCCATCGCTTCTCAGATCCAGCAGCGCCAGCAAGGGCTGTAGATGAGGCTCATCTAGTCGCCTACTCACAACTGCATTCGGGTGTGCTTCTTGTTGCTCCTTAGAGAAGCTTGTCCATAGTGTTGGCATGTTTCCAATTTTCATGAGGCATTCTGAGCATTTTTACAGCCTCAGGCTTCATGGCATCTAGAAGTGTTTCGCACCTTTCCATTCAACTTTTGCCCATCCACAGCCATCAACATTGCTGAAAGGATGTGGACACCATGGATGCAGCTTGTAGATGTCCTTGAGATCAGACAATTCAGCCCATGTTCTCAGAGCACTATTCTTGGCATGAGGGAGTTCAGAGGTGCTAGAAAAACAGAATTTCCTCTTGTTTTTTCCCTCTTTACACTCTCCTCTGGGGAATCATCACTGGATGTTGAATCATAAAGAACAGTTTTTTCCTTCTTCACCTTGACCGGGGCAGGCCCTGAACTGGCCACTAGGGGTGTTGTACTCTGCGCTGTCCCAAAGCCGTTTTGTGGTATCTCTGCCGGATTGACGGTTATTTTCCCTGCGAAAATTTCCTGTAAAACCAGTTTCCTCTCATTTGCATCTGCTCCTCTTTGTACACAGACAGCTCCTTTGACAAAGACTTGATTTCGTCCTCAACCTTCCGTTTTCTGCCAACACACAAGCCAGTTTGGCTCAAGCAGCCGACATAGCTTTATACATGCCAACTTAACTTCAAAGTCTGCTCTTGCTTCGTTCTTCTCAGCATTTACATCTGACCGTTCTCTGTTCTTCTCACGAACGACATCAGTTAAAGCAGCAACCTGTTCTCGCAAAGCTTTCGTCGTTCTATCAGCTGCAGCTTTATACATGATATCATTTCTGCGCCGAAGCTGACTCCTAACGGCCAAAGACCACTCTTGACGCCGCCGCCCATCGCCCCATGCTTTTTTTCATGCCATCGAGTGGCCAGATTCCTCCTGACTCGGCTTTAAGGCCGTACTTCAGACGCCAAGTTGACTCAAAATATTCGCTAAGATTTCTCAACATCCACCTCAGGGGTTTCTAGAGATTACTTCCTCTTCATCAAATGGCTCTTTCAATTGGGTGTAGAAGCCAAAAGGCATGAGGAAGTTCTTTCCTCAGTTGAATGTGCCCCTTAGTTGTTTTTGGTCGGCAGGTATGAAATCACCTCTTCTAGCTGTCTTCGCACCAGTCCTGTTCGTGACCACTGTCTGATCAAGTCCCAGGTTCTTTTCAGAGTCAAACGATGAGGCGTTGATCCGTTTGCATGCAGGTTTATTGAGACGAGAAAAAGAAAAGTGGCATTGCTCGCTCACTCTGGTCTGGGCTGAGAGGCAAACGCAGGCCCTTTTCAAGTGTTTTAAGAACATAGCAGAGACTCACTGGAGTCGCCGAAGGTCAAAAGACACCCTAATGGGATTGCACGACCGATGCACAAGAAGGCTAATCTCACAGCGGGGAGTAGATGGCAGATTTGTGTACAGGCAGATGTAAAAAGAATCGGTGTAGAAGAGAGGTATGGAAAACGGTAACCGAATCTCACAATTGAAAGCAAGTATCTGAAGCATATGTTTACAAAATTAAAAAGATCTGTTTGTCTGGAAGAGAGGGAGGCCGAGATGTTTTCTCTGATGAGCAGCTCTAACTCTGTACAGTAGTGCTAAATTACAGCATCACCAGAGTTGAGTGTTTTTAGTGTGGTGCATCAGCAGAACCTCAGTTGGTGTTCAGTAACTGATTATTTGGATATTTCTATAGGAGTAGGGTATATCCAAGACCAGGGTTGGGAACCACATGCCTACAGAATGCATCTTTGTGAGTGTAATCGAGTTTGTTGCCTAGGTGATTATTACTGCGGTCCTCCGGGGGAGCTGGACGAGGATTCAGATGATGAGTGGGTGCGGATCCTGGAGGAGGAAGGAAAAGCCTATCAGGAGTGGGACGAGGACGCTGACGTCGATGAATCAGGTAACGCCTGGCTGCCTGTGCAGGTCTCTTGCTGAACCATGGGAGCTAAAACACAACCACCCGTATTGTTCTGGGTTTTTTTTTTTATTAAATAATGTGTTTATTCAATTTTAACAGTTTACATCAAACAACAACCCATCAACACCTCAGTATAAACAGAACTCCCCCTTCCCAGGTCAATGCAACTCTCTCACTCAGTCCTTCCGTCCATGAACTGCTTCTTCTTACAGCTGACCGTCTGTATCTTCTACCATACCCACATCTTTAATGACCGTAATGAATGGTTCCCACATGTGTTCAAAATCCTCTTGGTTTTCCTTTCAAAATATAAGAAATTCTATCTAGTGGAAGGCTTGATAACATGTGAAGTGAAGTGAAAGTGGCGGTTTGTCATTGTGAACACACTCAAGCACCACAACGAAAAGTGTCCTGCATTTAACCCATCACACGTGCACACACAATTTTTCCATAATATTATTCAGTAATAGTACCAGCATTGGCACATTTATACATTATTAATGTGTTATTATTAATAATAATAATAATAATAATAATATTAATAATAAATGTAAAAAAAATTTTTTTTATACATTTCACACACTGTACTGCACTCAATCTAACTAACCAGAGCCATATGTTGTTCTTATAATATAAAATGTGCTTGGTCAGAGTTCTTCGATATACCGATATGCTCAAAAAAAGCATATTGTGACAGTTTGTCTTAATAATGATAAATATGATTATATTGCCCAGTTCAAACTATGTGTATATATTTTTTTCCCCCAGAGGAAGCGTGTGAGGACACATTGGCCATAAGTGCAGTGCACAAGGAGAAGTTGCTGTTGAATGGGATGATCCAGAACCTTCTCCCCGCCGTGGGCCCTTCAGTACGCACCGTCAGCCTGGCCTACAGCGCTGCTGTCTCCAGCAAAATGGTAACACTAGCACACAACACATTAGCGCAGTGACTTTTCCTTTCTTCCTGAATGGTTTGCTTTCTATTAGCAATTAACCCTCCCTGATTAAATCTCTCACTTGACCTGTTGATATTATTTTTTATATATTAATTTTTTAAAATCTATGTAGCAGTGTTACGGTTCAGTCTAAATGATGAAAATGTATAAGTTGATTAAAAAGACTCCAACAGTTATAACTGGTCCAGGAGGGGAAATACACAGTATAATGATATCATGGGCTTTAAACAGTTACCATAGTTACCAAACATTTTTGACTTGAGCCCATTTTTTAAACTAATGTAGATCACAAAAATGCTTTCCTGTCTTAATCCAAAACATGGTGCCATTTTTGATCAGCGGAGTCATTGTTCGGGCATTGTCGAATAGGGCAGTGGATAACACTCCCACCCCACACTCTGAAGTACAATGGCACGGTTTAGCTGAATCATGTCCAGTCAAATGTAATAAATCATATGTTTATGTTTGCTTGGCATATGAAGCTCTACATATTCCAACTCAGTCAGAGCTTCCATGTGCCACAGTGCAGGCTGAAAATCCAAAAACACTTTTCAGAGTTATTTAGTGCACGTGTGATGGTTGCTGACTTAACTCTCTGCAGCACGTAGCCCACAGTGGGTTTACAGAAGATACAGCTGAATTCTGCATGTTGGAATTGTCACAGGCATTTTTATGTTAGAAATTGATTTTTATAGAAATATGTATTATTATTTTTTTTATTTTTTGTTGGTCTTCTCCAGGTGCGTCAGATCCTCAGCCTATGCCCAAACCTTACACACCTGGACCTCACGCAAACCGACATCACAGATTCAGCCTTTGACAGGTAATTTCAATGGGGTCTTCGCTCAGAGGCACTTTAAGCTCTGACCTATTGCACTCGCTGTTGAAACATTTACACAGCAAAGCCCCTTTGGTAGTTGCTCTGGGTTAAAGCGTCTTCTAAATATCATAAATGTATAAGTAGGTGTTTTGATTTATCTGTGCACAGCGTAATGTCGTCAGGAAGACGCCGAGCCCTTCTGCGTCCAATTCTCAATCCATTTGTTCTAAGGGCCGATTCGTTTTAGGTGGTTTATAGTACATGTGAAGTAGGACGGACCTGAAATAAATGTCCTTCACATCTTGAGACTAACAGAAGTGACTTCTTATGAACTTGTAATAACTATTAATAACTTGTAAACAGTTGTTGTAAATCTTGTGTATGTGTTGGACAACAATACTCAAAAACTCAAAACTCATGCTCTGTTCTTTTCTCATACAGCTGGGCAGAACTCGGCGCGTGCCGCTCGCTTGAGCATTTGGACCTGTCCGGTTGTGAGAAGATTACTGACCACACCCTGAAGAGGCTGTCCCTGGTTTTAGGTGACCTCACCCTACCCAAGAACAGCCCTGAACGCAGAGCCAAACTTCTGAAGGGCCCATCCTCTCCAATCAGACTCCT
>JBBPDA010000132.1:4471045-4476045 GCA_037974385.1 Arnoldichthys spilopterus | reverse complement strand
TGTTAGACAAACGTGTGATATAGTAGAGGGTATGCAGGTGACATTGCAGATTGGCGGTGGTCACTGCAGTTAAATCCACTGAGTGGCAGAAAGACGAACTTGTTCTGAATGACGACATTCAATTTCAGCCTGAACGCTGCAAAAAACACGCCTAGTGAAAACGAGTGATCGTCTTTGTGAACACATTACAGCACACAGTGCACCACAACGAAATGTGGCCTCTGCATTTAACCCATCCGTGTAGGAGCAGTGGGCAGCCGACTGTATCTCCCTGGTCACAGGGCGAGCTCCCAAACCGCTACATCATCATTGCCCAACACCACCACCGGTGAAACCTTTAGAAGAGTGTGCAACACATTTTCTGTGTGTTGGATAAAAACACTGACATTGCAATGAAGAAAACAATGCATCATTCATCTTCCGGACATAACAGCAGACATCAGCGCTGCAGCATGCACACGTTTGCCATAGATGTACAGTGGGCTGCTAAATCTGTCCCGGTCTTCTCTGCAGCTGTGCAGGGTTTCTGCAGGGCCTCATTCGTTTTCTGCTGTGTTTTACCTGCATGAATAACGTCGTGGCAGCAATGCAGCCAGAATATACACTGGTGTCCTCATCATGACCAGGCATCAAGGCCTTCGTTCGCGGTCAGGATCTGCTCTGTGTAGTTCCCCAGCGTCGAAATCGGTTACAGATAAATGTCAGGGAAGCCGATTCCTGGCCATGTCAACGTCTGTGGTGTAGGATCATTGAGGAGCCCATCACTTGTTTTGCTCATAGTTTCGCACCAATATGGCAGCATGTTTTGCCACTCAGTCAGACTGAGGGGTGTGGAAAGCCATGTTCGTGCATACTCTCTATGGCACATATATATACGTTTACAGATGTGCACACTATCTAGTTCTTTGATTGGATCCCCAGCAAGTGACACCATGATCTGATTCAGGCACGTTTTTAGCATAATTGAATTATTAATATGACTAATCATTTTGTATTGTTTCTCTTGTTTATGGAATATTTGTCTGTTGGGTATCAGAACAGTGTTTTTTAATGTCGTGATTATGCACATTTCTGTAGCTGAAATGCAACATTTTCTGTAGAAATGTGTTTTATCTTAAATGGTGTGATAAGTGCTTAACCCAGCTCTCATGCTACACTGGCCTTGTGTGCGAGATGCTGATGGGTGTACAGTACGTCAAGGTAAGTGTGAAGAAAATCTCTAGATCCTGACAGGTGTATGGCAAACGTTTTAGCTTTTCTGAAGCTACCGCTTCACCTGTGCTTTATCCAGTGGGTCATTTTGTAATGGCAGCTGAACCGCACAGCTACCAGAGGCTGCCTCACTTGTTTACACTGTACGCACTGTAAACATTGTGTTACGAATGGAAATTCTGCCCATTTTTCCAGTGTTTCTCCAAAATGTGAGTGATTCAGAGTCATTTTTGGTGAAATGGTTCATTGGTTTCATTACAGTGGTAGTGATTGTAAACACACATCGGTTTTACTTACAGTTCAAAGTATGTCTCCTGAGTTTTACATGTTAATAATGATAAAATAGTGCTTTATCTGTACAAATAAGTTTTCTTTTTCTGCAATTTTGCCTTGAGTCCTGCACCTCCCACTCTGGAGTGAATAATTTTTTTTTACGAGAGTACGAAGTGGGTTTTCCCTTCTACCTAAAATCAATAGAAAACAGCTGTTTTTCCACAAAAGCGTCGCTTCTGTGCTCAGGACACTGACATTCTGAAATGTGTCTGTTTTCTATAGCATTCTCCATTCACTTTAAACGCTAAGTAGAACTTCCAGAACATTCTGGAACTGTCCAGACGTTTCTAAAATTGTCCAGAATGTTCAGAACTTTTTAGAATCTTTTAGAACTTTCTAGAACTCTTTGGGACTGTCCAGAAAAGATACGTATTCCCTGTTTTTGTCACTATAAATAGGACACTTTTGGGGGCTGTGGTCATAAAATCAGAGTGTGTGATGAACAGAGGTGTTTTTACATCGGATTTAGACATAAACAGCTGAAATGTAACACTTAGAAACGAGGAACACAAACCGTAACATTGCGTACTTATTTTTTACAGTTGGTTAAGAAGAGTCTGAGCGCTAGTTCTGAAATACGGAGTAAATGTTCAACATCTCCGGCGTCTGGCAGTGTGTTCATCACGTGCCATTTGTTCCATTTGGTGTGAAACGTCTAATTTTCTTTCCTCTTCCTCTGTCTGTCCCACTTCTTCTCTCCGCAGGTCCCCATGCTGAGACGGCTAGTGGATGTCAGAACCTGCAGTGCGGCTTCAGAGCCTGCTGTCGCTCGGGAGAGTGACGATTTCCCTCCACGTCTCCCTCTTCTTTTTGCTTACTGCTCCTCCTTTGTCGTTGGCTTCCTCCTCTGTCTTAAAGGAATAGTCCAGCATGTTTTAACCCGTGCTCTGTGTAGTATCTGTACTGTTGATAATCACAGACCGTCACTTCAGTGGTCACACTGGGATAAGAACCGAGAACCCGTTGACACACTTTCTCATGGGCGTGTTGCTCAATTCCACGAAGAGACACTTGTGACCACACAACACCGAATCGAAGCTATAAGTATTCTAATGAGAAGAGTCGTTCCAATCACGTTCGCGTGCCCTTAACTTCTCTGCTACTCATGCCTAGGCCTCTGGAAAACTAGGCCTCTGTAAGAACACATTGTACAGATTCACGGGGTTATTTAAACACGTCTTTGACTGTAGAACGAATGACCGGCTTCTACAAAAATGTGTTAACTGACAGAATTCAACATCTACCCAGTGGCTTCTTCTCTAATCGTGTTCCACGCAACAGGTTTACAGTCAGAGAAACACATGATAAAGACTCTCTGTGGTAATCAGCGGTACAGTACCCATAGGAATTAAGCTGAAAAGCACTGGAGTGTTTCTTTAACCCCACGCCCCCATCTTCCTCATCTTGTCTTCACTCCAGTTCCCCCACATGGCTTTCAATTTCTCCTAGCCCCCTCTCTGTCCCCCCCGTCCCATCCCAGCTAATCCAAATGCACTTTAATTTTTGAAGTGGTCCTGGCTGTACTTTGTCACTCGTGAGAGCGTTTCCTTCGCAAGAGATGCTAAACGGAGAGGAAACAAAAGGAAAAAAGTCAAATTCCTAGAGGTGTCCTCCTCTTCCAAGCGATTGTGCAGTTGAGAGATAAATGATATGTACATTTGTAGATGATTGATGTGTTGTAGTTGTTTTGAGTTCACATTTGGGATTCGGAAAAGGCAGATTTTGATTCTAATTTGAGGTGCTTTCATTTTCAGCACTAAGTACCTGCATCTGTCCTTCTTTTTTGTAGTAGGAATATCTCACAAAGCTGTAGACCCACCTGTAGTCTCTGCCTAGTGAGCATGTATAACTTCCAGCCCTGCCATTATTGTACAGTTCCATTAGCTTTGTTCTGCTGTAAACATGTGCTCGGCTTCCTTTCTCATGCGTGGAGGGCGGTTGGTCATGTACGTGGGTTAAGGCTGCTTTACGATTCCGTTGCATTGCCTATTGAAAGTAATGAATTCTACAAGCAAACAGTTCTCCATTGGAAGTCTTTCTTTTCAGCCTGAGAGTGGGCTTAACTCGTGCGAGAAATCGCAGCACGATCCGTTTAAATCCGGGGAATTTGGTAGATACATGCCTGGTGCAATCGTGGTAAGGATTAGAACAACAGATAAATATACGACGGTCACTCAGCAAAACAGGAGAAACGGACAGGAAAGGTTCCCCCTACACTGCACAGTTTTCCTGTCCAAAAAAACTGCTAAAATTAGCATCTTTCATAAGTCAAATCCAGCATCTCGGTACAAGGGGGGAAAAAAAACGTACAAAACAATGCAGAGCAGCAGTACTAGTGGGAATTCAAAGCGTCTTGTAATGAATGGGGTACACCTTATCCTTTTCCGCATTTTTTCCAAGCACGTAGCTGTGTTTCCGACGCCTGCTTTCATAAAGCGCCACATAACAGTCAAACCACTGTAAGAGCAGAGATTTACTCTCTCCTAAAAACATTAGGGAGAGTGCGGCACAAGCGAGCACATTTTTGGCTTTTTCTTTTTAATTTAAAAAGTATTTGAGTCAGATTTAAAAATATTACAAGCATCTTACCCATCTGTATTGATGAAAACATACATTTTATTTCCAGGACCTATCATTTGTGAATATTAATCTGTTACAACTGATGTTTACACCACTAGTAATAAGTTGTCAGTGGTGTAATAAACCCTGAAATGATCTTTGTTGATCAAGCACTCATGGAGAGGGTGACAATGGTCTTGAATTTGAACACCATCTCCATTTGTATAGTCTTTGGATTGACTGTGGATTGTTAGATAAGAGTCCAAATTCTTTTAATATTGTTTTGTAACCTCCAACCTGATGAGCATCAATAATAATGATTATTTTTATTTTTAAATCAACGCAGGGTTCAACTGGATCAGACAGTTTTTGCCACTTCTAGATATGTCCTATTGAATAAGTAAAATCTCAGTTAATTAAAGACCAAACATAATGTTTGGCTCATTTGTTTAATTGGGGTCAATTGATCTATTTTTAGGACTTTTAATAATGTGATCTTGTAGATCATATCGTTCAGAAATCTAAAAAATTTGAAAGGGTTCGCAAACTGTCAGACACCCCTGTAGATGCGTCTGATACAGCCACCAGAAGTGTATTTAAACTATTTTAGCTGTTCGTTCTTATTGACTTAAACGCAGATTAGTACTGAACAGTCATTAAAACATTATGTACAGGGTGAACTTTGAAAAAAAAAATTTCTAATTGGGGGGCAACACGGTGGTGCAGTGGTTAGCACTGTCGCCTCACGGTGAGAAGGTCCTGGGTTCGATCCCCGGGTTGGCCACAGGTGCCTTTCTGTGTGGAGTTTGCAAGCTCTCAACGTGTTGGCGTGGGTTTCCTCCGGGTTCTCCGGTTTCCTCCCACAGTCCAAAGGCTGCAGTAGGTTGATTGGATTG
>JBBPDA010000132.1:4432716-4445369 GCA_037974385.1 Arnoldichthys spilopterus | reverse complement strand
GGAGTCACAGAAGTCAATGTTGTCACTGTTGTCAATGTCGCTGTTGTCAATGTCACTGGAGTCACAGAAGTCAATGTTGTCACTGTTGTCAATGTCGCTGTTGTCAATGTCACTGGAGTCACAGAAGTCAATGTCGTCAATGTCGTCAATGTCGTCAATGTCGTCAATGTCGTCACTGTCGTCACTGTCGTCACTGTCGTCACTGTCGTCACTGTCGTCACTGTCGTCAATGTCGTCACTGGAGTCAATGTTGTCACTGGAGTCAATGTTGTCACTGTTGTCAATATTATCACTGTTGTCAATATTATCACTGTTGTCATTACGTCATAAACTGTAAGCTGCTTCAGCAGAGTCTGGGTTACTGTCAGTATGTTTACCACCCAGGAATGTAAAACAGGAATGACGCATCAGTCTCTAAAAGATCATTTTTAATGCGTTTTTTTAATTACATCAAATTTGCTTCACTTTGCTGAACAGCTGAAGTGCATGAGATGTTTTTCACCATGCAAAACCAGTCTGAGGGCTAAGATGACTAACTCATTAAACTGCATGATGCTCCCACTGCAAGTGTGCATTCCTGTGATGTACAGACGAGAAGTGGTTTCAGTCCGTGTGAGTAACAGACAATCCTAACCTGCAGCAGGTATTCTAGCTTGTAGGAGAACTTGTGGAGGTTAGAGCTGTCGTCTGTGATCGGTTCTCCATTGTCCTTGTACTCTTTGGAGAGCTCAGCCACAGCATCTGCTTGGTCCAATGAAGGGCACAATTGGAAACAAACCAAAAAAAGCAAGAGATGAGATGTGATTGCACAAATACAACCTGGCCTAAAGTAAATAAAAACATGCAACTTTAACTTCCATTACTACATACGTAGGCCTGCCCTTCAAACAGGCCTACATTGGTGTGTGCTCGTCTCTCAAAAAGCCTCAACGAACCGGACTCTCCTCAAACCATCGCTGTTTAGTGACATAATCGCACGCTCATCTGAAACGGCCCTGAACTACTACAAGAGCATCATCCAGAACACGGCTAATAAAGACCGGAGTCCTCGTCAAACTGAGCACAGTTCTATAGCGAACATGTTTGTTCCACTAGCTCTGAAAAGAGAACAACACGTTTGTATGGCTTTAACATTTGAATATAATTACATAATTAAGTTTGCATTCGGGGGAGGCGGGTTCGAGCATGAACTTCTTACTTTTTCCAAGGTTAAAAAAACCTACAAAACAATATTTTCCCTCCTACAAACTCACCTCACCTCAAACTAATGAACACTTCCTCTTCCACTCACAAACACACATGGCGTCATCTGCATTTGCCACAGAATTTAAGTGCGAAATAATATTTGTTGCCTTTTTATATGAAAAAATTCTGAAAATTCGAATGAGGACCGAGCAAGACAATGACTCATCTGACACCTCCGTCCTCTCTGCACCTAGATGGCCAGTCCATCGCAGTTTCTCTGAATTCGTGTTTTCTCTTCATGCCTCGAGTCTTCTACCTCTCTCTGCCCAGCTCCACCTCTGGGCTGTAAAGACTATGAATATAGCACTCAACGGTCTCAACACAACTCAAGAAGAAGCTCTAGCAGTCCTTGATCATTAGTTAGACGGTTTTCTCTTCATCTATAAGATTATGCTGTCTATTGTCTTCGGAAAGCAGCCCCCCCCCCATACATCAAAGCAACATAGCCATACAGGAACATAGCAAGGGAGGAACCTAGTAGGAATATGGCAGCTGCCACTTCTTTCTGACTTTGTGGACTAATCGCTGTTGCTCTGACCCTCCGCCCTAGTTCCAGTGTTTGTCCTTTCCATAAGGATCCCCACACATGCCTCTTATCCATCTCAGGAACTGGAAAGATGCCACTACAGGCCGAACTGTGAGCCACGTCTCTCTCTCGGGCTGCATGTCCCTCCACCTCTCGGCTGAACGTTCCAGGACAAGAAGAGTGTGCCTTCATCCAACCGGCTGGGAAAAGGCCCCCACGGGGGGAAAGGCAAAGCGAGTGAACAGTCTGCCTGATGCGCGCGCGCTCTCTCTCTCTCTCTCTCTCTCTCTCTCTCCCACACAATAGGTCGCCCTTTCCCTTCTGAGCTACATACATTCATGCACAATCTCACACAAGTCCATGTGCTCGCAAATGAGTGAGCCACATACATTCATTCACTCACTCTCACACACACACACACACACACACACACACACACAGTACCATGCAGATCTCTGATAATCCTCTGAAGCTGTCCCTCTCTGGCCGCTGCACCGCTCGCCATAGTCCCACTTGCTCCCTGGCAACCGGGTCAAGAGGTCATGTGTAGTCTGCTGAGTCAGAGAATCACACACATTCAAAAGCAGCAGAGACAAAAGATACACAGGCACACACACACACACACACACACATATCTACACACAGATTTACACACACACCGTTCTGTTAACTCTAGAGGTGGGCAATCGTCACAAAAAATCATTACACAAACTGTGTTAACACACAATCATGATCGGAACTGGATTTCTCTGCCCAAAGTGCTGCTGAGAACATCCAGACTCGTTCGAGCCCTTAAATCACAATGATGTATTAAAGACACTGTTGTTTTTTTTTCGTTTTTTTTTTACCAAATCCTCCTTAAAACTAAATTTAAAACATTAAACAAAGTTGTAATTTGCAGCCGGTAGGCAACACGTCTAGGTCTCGGTCACTCTGTGGGTCTGTGAATGTGGCGCGGATCCACAGTTATTAATAATATTAATAAGTCGTGTGTGAAGTGTGTAAACAGTAGTAGGACATAAAAGGTCACTAGCTCTATGATTCAGCTGAAAAATTGATGATGGATATCAGTCATCAGATTTTACATCCCAACTAAAGGCAGAACTTCTCAGCATAAACACGTGTGTTCTTAAAAGTTTGTGCCCCCTTTAAGATTTTCTGCATTTCTGCATGACCAAACATATCATCAGCGTCACCGTGTGCTGTGAAGATCAGATCTTGACACACACCGGATTGTCAACTCACTTGAAAACACCTCAGACTCTAATTTTCTCCTCAAACCTCCACTAGAGCTTCACCTATTTCCCCCACTCACAAATATAAAACTGGACCATTTCCCTCCATAAATAAATGACTTTTAGGACTAAAAATCGAATGTTTTGGATCATTTCCATCAAAATCCTAAAACATATCTTGCATAACATATCTGTTGTCTAGTCTGGGACTAGTGATTTGCGAATAAGGAGCCCAATGACGGGTGATCTGGTTACAGGAGACAAGGGGCGGCAGTTCCTAGTGTACAGGTGGGTCGCAAAGACTTTCGATCAAATAGGCAAAACCTATGGACCTACTGGACTGTCACTATGGGCTCTCCGACCTTCAGAGAACTAAGCTTGGTCCACTCACATTCAAGCGCTCAGCCTTTTTAAACAGAGAGCGTGCCAGAAAATGAGGGACGGCATTAGACAAATTTCAATTCCTAAGCAGACAGACGCAGAAATCCCCAGTGCAGTTATTTAGGGAAGTCAGGTGCCTACCTGAACCCGATACTTTATTTACTCCTGCTCCAGTTGGCTTGTGGCAGCTACTTTTACTTCTTTTTAAGTCACATGAAGGAGCAGCGCTTTGACTTCAGCACGGTTTAGGCTCCTGTACCAAACCTCCAGCACCTGAGACAGAAAGCCATCAGCCTGAAGGCAGCACACCTGCCTCTGACATTCCTACGACCAGTGACTCCATTTGTTCGAGCCTCATAAACAATTATGAAACCCTCTGTACTGTGGCCGCTTTACTCGTAGGCCTCTGTCGAGGACCTGACGGCCTTCCCGCAGTGCTGTAGGACCTGACTGCTGCAAGGATACGACCCACACTGCAGCGGCACCAAGAGGTTCCAGAAGCTGCTGAAACATCAGATGGTGACAGACTTGTCTCAACTGGTTCTTACCTAGACAAGCATATCTTTGCCATCAGACAAAAACCTCGTATCTTCAAAATAGCAACTTTAAAAGCCAAGCATAAGACCATCAACTCATGAGGGCTATTAATGTAAAAGGTACTTTTTAAAAAGTCTTTTAGAATCATTTCTTTCATGACAATCATCATGAATTTTTGACAAAATGTAAATGTCAGCAGTTTTTAATTTAAAAAAATTGAGATATGAGCTTTTGGTCCTAAGGCCATAACATTTAAGGTCCTGGTTTTTGTTCCAGGACAGCACAGGGAGATTACAGACACTTGTGGCTGTCTCACTGACCACTGAAGCCTCCTACTCGGGGAAACCTCTATTATAATTTGACTACACCTGCTCCTTTGTCTTTTATGCAACTTTGCTCTCACTCTCTTGCTCACTCTCTTTCTCTCACTCTCTTTCTTTCTCTCGCTCTCTCTCTCTAATAAAACAACCTTTCTGAAGAACCCAGGTGAGCTGACCCCCTCGAACACCCCCAGCACGAGACATCGAGTGTAAACACCACCTTGGACTCATTCAGGACAGTTTGTACCAACATCTGGACCATGAACTACATTGCTGCGCATCAAGCCAGAAAGCTTTGTGCGACCACTTCCACCATGACCACATAAGCAAAACCCCACTCACAGGTGCTCAGTGATCAGAGCACAGGACACGAGAACCGAGAGACCAGGCGAGGCCGCAAGTTTTTCACCTCTATTTGACGAGAAACGCTCAAATACGCATATAATGTTGACTTTAGCCACTCCTCTTTACTTTTCTAAACTAATCTGGATATTTCATTAAAACTTATTTGGCAAAAAAAACGACTGTACTTTACTCTTTAAAGGGCAAAACGAGTTTGTCGGTCATATTAACGCTGTGTTCCCGTGACAGACACACGATACTCTCGGTGTTTGTCAACAACTGGACAGCGAAGCGCAGATTTCCGACACATTTTCAGCACTTTCCGAAAAAGCAACTACACCATATTTTCGCTTTTCGCCCAGTCTCTCTGATTTAATCCGTCTAAAGTGTCGAAAGTTAGCGAGCACAACAAACAAAGTTGGACATACTTCTTAAAGGATCCCGAGCGGTCCCCTTAAAGTTTACATGGGTGAACAAACTTGCTCGGCTAGGCTGAGCCACTTTGAGTGACGTGGACGACAACCAATCAGAATCTAGGGGGATGAGTTAAGCGGCCTGGCGAAAACCTGACACCCAAAAACACTGTAACGAGTACGCAATTTATATGAAGTTATATTGGATATCACCGACGTAATTTATAAACTTTTTCTGATTTCGAGCCCATTTTCATTCATAACTAAACGCGCAAAATCGCAAAATCATTGATTTTCAGTTGTTTTTTTCCCCCTCCCTGCGTCTTTTGGTCCCGCCCACTCCGTCTAAACCAATAGTAAGCGCCGTCATGGTTGGTTGCAGCGAAGTTGGATCATATGACGGCTGCAGACAGACGCAAACACAACACACGTCAGTTACAGAGATTAAGCTGTAAGGGGAGTTGAGCTGTCGCTGTTTTAAGGGCTTTATGTACGACGTCTGTGCCTTTAACCCTGAAATATTGACATGTGTGGCTTCACCGCCGTGCCACTGAGTGCCCTAGTGCAGATCCCACTGTTTTCCCCTCAACCGTGTTACACCTGCAGCAGGGCAGGTGTGCAGAGTGCTGACAGAGCTCTATGGTGATCCAGTTTGTTGAGCTGACACTTTAAGCAGTGTTTAGAACAACACAAGCTTTGATGTCTTCAGTTTAATCATCAAGAACAGTTTGAGGGTCATTATGAGTGTGATGTGCCAAAGGGTCATGGGGACCCAAGGCTCAGTGATGAACAAGAGGGAAAGAAGGCCAGCTCATCTGGTCCAATCCCACAGAAGCTGCTGTAGCACGTGTTGCTGGCTGAAAGGTGTCAGAACAGTGTTTGGCAGCTTGCTGTGTATGGGGCTGATCAGAGTGCCCATGCTGACCATCCCCATCCACCATTGAAAGTGCCTACAATGGGTGTGTGAGCATCGGAGCTGGACCATGGAGCAAGAAAAGAAGGTGGCATGGACTAATGAGTCAGGTTGAGCAGGACAACACACCCAAAAACGGATTCGTCTAGGAACGGCGTGAGGAACATGACAAACAGCTGGCCTCCAAATTCTCCAGCTCTTGATCTGATCGAGCATCTGTGGCGTGTGCTGGATGAACTGGTCTGATCCATGGAGGCCCCACCTCACACCTTACAGGATTTACACGGAATTTAAAGAAGCTGAATTTTTGCTGAATTACAGTGGGGGAAAAAGACTGTTTATACATTATGGCATATCATCCATCCATCCATTTTCTGAACCGCTTCTTCTGTTTCCGGGTCACGGGGAAGCTGGAGCCAATCCCAGCTGACTGCGGGTCTAAGGCGGGGTTCACTCAGGACAGGAGGCTCAACCCATCGCAGGGCAACACACAGACAGACAACCATTCATACACACACACTCACACCTACGGGCAATTTAGAACATCCAATCAACCTACTGCAGCCTTTGGACTGTAGGAGGAAATCGACTATGGCATATCAGTCATATGTGTGTATATATATATGTATATGTGTGTGTGTGTGTGTGTGTGTGTGTTTAAATGTATGTAGATTTTCTAAATTTAAAGTTATACTTCAACTGCAGGGTATTAATGTAAGTTTTGAATTAAAAACTTTTTGAAAAAAAAATAAAAAAAAATAATAAATAAATAAATAAATAAATAATTATATATATATATATATATATATATTACATTTACACACACACACACTACCAGTTTTAGTACACCCTGTTTTTCCAGTTTTTACTGGTAATTTAAGCAGCACAGTAAACTCTAATGTGACTTTTGAGCAGAGGGGATCATACTAAGATTCATCACTGTGACCCTCTAGAAATGAATTTCACGCACAACGTTTAACAGTTCACTTGACTTTTCTTTACATCGCTTTTAAGTGGGTGAACTTTGTGAAAACAGGTGCAGCTGCACAGGGATGGATTGAGGAAACTGTGGGAGACACAAGTGCTGTATTGTTTTGTATAATACCTGCATTGTGTAAAAAGAAGGTGGTGTGCACATGACCAATAGAGAAAGGGGCTGAGTTCAGGAAAGGGGACACCTTTACCTTCAGAGTACAAAATTACAGCTTCAGCCTCGTTCTACCTCACTTTTGTACATTTTTTTAGGCATGTCCTGCTCTGATCTGCTGGTGAACCTTTCTTTTTAGTCAAACACCAACGTTTCTGGTGGTTTAGTCTGAGGATTAGCTGCAGCTGGAGCCAGAAGAAATGGGTATGTAAATCCATTAGAACATGAAGTGTCCTAGCTACTAATTTTTCATCTAGGCTTCACTGAAACCACTGCATTATGGAAAGATATTCATGATGTTTTCAGGTGCAAGTGACCTGGGTTTTTTTACTACTCAACAGTCTTCTCTTTGCTTTGCAGCAAACGCAGAGGAAGATTACACGCCCGTATATGACTATGTAGATGACAATTTTACAAACAGCAAAGGGTTTTGTGCCAAGGACACTGTGGTCAGAGTCGGATCCATTGTGGTTCCTTTATTCTTTTCTATCGTGATCCTCCTCAGTCTCGTTGGTAACATACTGGTTCTTGTGATTCTTGGCCTCTACGAGACCCTCAGATCATTGACCAACATCTTCATCTTCAACTTGGCTGTGTCGGACCTGATGTTCACTCTTGGACTTCCCTTTTGGTCTTCTTACTACATGTGGGGCTGGACGTTCGGAGATCCAATGTGCAAAGGCGTCAGCTTCATCTTCTCGGCTGGATTTTACAGCAGCGTTGTGTTTCTGATGCTGATGACCGTCCAGCGCTTTTTAGCAGTGGTCCACCCTCTGTCTGACTGGGAGAGAGGGCAGTGGTTTGCGGTTATGCCCATCGTTGCTTGGGTGGTGAGCATTGCAGCCGCATTGCCAGCCTTGCTGTTCAGTGAAGTCATGCCTGACCCAGAAGACACATTATTCCACTGTGAGTTTAACAGCACCACCGCCAACTTTGATGTTGTATATGAACAGAACATTTTTTTCATGGCCGCCTTTGGCATCATGGGCTTTTGCTACATCAGAATTCTCCAGACCATCTTCAAGTGCCGGACAAACAAGAGACACCGGACTATACGGCTCATCTTCTGCATCGTGGCTGTGTTCTTTATCGGCTGGGCTCCTTACAACATCGTGATATTTCTGCAGACCCTTGTGTATCACCAGATCCATCCTTTTAACGAGTGCTATGTCTCCACCAAGCTTGACTATGCTCTTTACTTCTGTCGATTCCTTGCTTATTCCCACTGCTGCCTCAATCCAGTGTTTTACGTTTTTGTTGGTGTAAAATTCCGCACTCATTTGAAGGTGATTCTGCATAAGTTTATTCAAAGGCAGTGCAACACGGACCCCCATCGAACACGGATTACATCAATTCAGTCTCAGGGCTCCCTGTACTGATACCAAGACTACAGCAGAAATCAAGCAACTTAAAGCTCTGTGTAAATAAATGTGTGCTGTCACTGAATGACTGCTGGAAATGATTTTAACGATTTTTGACTCTTTCTGGAATAACAAGCTTCCTCCTAAGAGGGTATGCATGTGACATCACAGTAGGCGGAGAAGTGGCAGCATTAGCATGAGCAAAAACTCTCACAAAAACCTATTTTAAATGGGTAGGAGATTTTGTACAATTGACTGTAACAGATTCAGCAAGAAATTGGAGCTTTCTCTTTTTACAAACTGCCGGAAGCTAAAGAAAAAAGAGCGACTGGATCGCTGCCACTCAGTGGTTGTAATCACAGGGGAAAGGGAGAAAGCAACATGGTTATGGTCATATTTCCAATGCCAATCAATGTACAGTTCTAGTTCTGATTGTACTGGCAGTTTATGATGTTGTGTTATGATTTAGTTACTGTTTTTGCATTTCTAACATTGGGGTGGTGCAAGTCATGTGGGCTACAGAAGCTTTTGTGGTCGACTGAGTGGGCCACAGGATTAGGGATCTTTGCCATATGTCGTATATTGTATAACTGGACTGAAATTGTTACACAGTCTCTTTTCTGTTGGGCATCTGATATCTGAAAGGTATGGAGAAAAACATAGTTCATAATAAAAATACTCCTAAAAATCATGTGTAAATGTAAAATACTCTGTCTTTATGATCTATGTGGTCCAAACAATCCTTTCACTCATTTTAACTACAGCATGGCTCAGTTTAACTCATTCTTAACAGAATTTGACAAAAAACTGGTGGAAATGAGTTCAACTTGTTTGTGGTTGGAACCACAGGAAGACATGCTGAAGCAACACCCCAGTTCCCAGACTACCAACGATCCATGCTGATAAACACCACTTTAGTAAAACCTATATGTACATGTATGAGAAAAGGTTTGCAAACCCTCAGAATTATATCGATTTCTACATGATTAAAATTTCATTTAAGAAAAATACATCTTACCTTGTTTTCATTGAACACAGAACAAGCTTTTCAGTAATACAGAAACATAAAAAGATGAACGAATAATAAACAAGTAACCTCCATCTGAACACTCACCACATTTGCATAAATACATCACTCAATATGGCAGTAACTGAGGTAACAAAGTGAAAAACAGGACCATAAAACAGACTAACACAGGCCTGGACAAAGACATCTGTAGAACAACGTAGTTTCACCTGGGCGGACTCATGTC
Source organism: Arnoldichthys spilopterus (assembly GCA_037974385.1). Classification (NCBI taxonomy): domain Eukaryota; kingdom Metazoa; phylum Chordata; class Actinopteri; order Characiformes; family Lepidarchidae; genus Arnoldichthys; species Arnoldichthys spilopterus. The sequence continues at coordinate 4,435,696 of JBBPDA010000132.1, read as the reverse complement.
CAGAACATCTACCGTCACTTAATTACACAGCTTCGTGTAAGTGCAGCCCAGTTCTCTCAGCACGTCAATTCAAGAGACATCCACAGCATTACAGTACATACCATACAAATATGAAGTGACGGTTACTGCACAGTGCAGTGGAGCGTGGAGCGTTAACATCCACACTGATGTGTTAAACAGTCTGACAGCACAGGGGTAGAAGCTCTCCATGAATCTAGTGAAAGTCTCTCTGTCATTGTGAACACACTCAAGCGCCACAACGAAATGTGACCTCTGCATTTAACCCATCACACATGCACACGTGGAGCAGCGGGCAGAGGGCAGCTACCAACAGTGTAGTGGGACGGTACCTTGCTCAAGGGTACCTCAGTAGTGCCCGGGCCGAGACTCAAACCTACAACCCTCAGGTCCCAAAGTGTACTAGCCGTGTACTAACCACTAGGCCTCCACTCAATCTAGCTTGGCATGTCCTGAGTCCTCTGAGTCTTTTGCCAGAGGGCAAAAGAGAGAAAAGAGGGCGTGGAGGATGGTTACAGTCCTCCATGATTTTCTTTGCCTTTCTGAGACAGCGGGTGGTGTGAATGTCCTGCATTGTTGCCAATGATCTTCTAGGCCATTTTCACCACACTTTGCAAGGTTTTTTTTTGTCCTGGACAGAGCAGGAAGTAATACACCCTGTGAGGATGGACCCCACAACACACCTATAGAAACTGGTGAGGACTGTGGTGGAAACTTTGGATTTGCGTCTGAGTAAGTGAAGGCATTGATGGGCCTTTTTGGTGACAGCTGCCGTCTGGTCCGACGGCTTGAGGTTAGCACGCAGGAATCTGAAGCTGCTGACCCTCTTCACAGCATCTCCACCAATGTAAGTAAGTAAGTAAGGTTTATTTATAAAGCGCTTTTCACAGACATGTAACAAAGCGCTGTACAAGAACTTAAGAAGAGTAAATAAAAGAACATTAAACACATAAAAGAATATAATACAAAAGAATAACAAATAATATCAGCCAAGCAACAAAAAAAAAACTAAGCAAATCTAAGTAAAAGCCTGATTAAACATACAAGTTTTTAACTGCCGATCTTAAATGTAGGGGGAGATTATTCCAAAGCCTTGGAGCTTGGGACTGAAAGGCTCGATCCCCCCTTGTCTTTAGTCTCGAACGGGGAACCACAAACACATTTTGTGCAAGAGAACGAAGATTCTGAGAAGCTGTACGTTTGAGAAGAAGATCAGACAGGAATCCTGGAGCTCGACCATTTAGTGCTCTGTATGTAAGCACGAGTGTTTTAAAACTGATCCTAAAACTGACAGGAAGCCAGTGCAAGGAGTATAAAATTGGAGCAATGTGAGCTCGCTTACTAGAACACGTTAGCAACCTTTGCATTGCTTGTAGGCGCGACAGGGATGGTTTATCTAATCTTGTAAACGAAGCATGGCAATAATCTAAACGAGATAAAACAAAAGCAGTGAAGGTGAAAATAATAATGGACCAAGAACTGAACCTTGAGGAACCCCACAACTTAAAGACACAGTAGCAGAGGAAAACTCATTTGCCTTAACAGAGAAACTCCTGTTATTCAGATAGGAGTAAAAACCAATGCCGAGCCAGAAATACCAGCCAACTGATTCAGCCTGTTAAGTAAAATATTATGATCAACTGTATCAAAGGAAGCACTGAGATCAAGCAATGATCTCCAATGTAGATGTGTGTATGAGTCACATCCAGATTCCTGAAGTCCATGACCAGCCCCTTAGTTTAGTTGACATTTAGAGGAAGGTTGTTCTCCTGACACCACTCTGCCAGAACTCTTACCCCCTCGCTGTGGGCGAGGGCTCATTATTGTTGGTGAACAGTGGTTAAAATTCAGCACTTGCTCTACAAAAGAAGTGGGTATTTTACAAACATCATTTTAAGAGTGTATGAAGTACACGTAAGTAATGATGAACCCAATAATGAGGGTCAAATTGATCTGCGGGCTTAAACAAATACATAAGCTGCATTTCAAAAGTTTTAAGAAACATTTTTCAAAAGTTTTCAAAAAATTGGCACCCCCAATATTAATATTTAATTTTTGGTGGGTGAAGTATTCCAGTATTTGGACAAACAAAATAGCACTGAGCTGCAACGCCGAAGGTTAGAGAACACTTGCAGAGGAGTCTTAGACCACGCCCCCATTCAGAACGTTCTCAGTTCCGTGATCTTGTTGGGTCTTCACTTGTGGACTGACCTCTTCAACACAGCACAGGGTTTATACCTTGAGAAGCAATAGGCCACTGGAGATAGATTTTGGGCTAAATATCCTACTATGTCGTAGATTCCAGTACACCATTTTCAAAAGAGACCCAGCACCACTAGCTGCAGAACAGCCCCAAAGCAACAGTGATACACTGTCATATTTGACAATAGGCATTAGATTCTTTTTTCATATCTACGTAGTTCCTTTTATAGTTAGACCACATCGCACAGTTACTTTTTTACTTCCAATGACATTTGCAATGGCCCTGCTTGTTGTGGCTTGCTCTTAGGACAGGCTTCTTTTCCAAGCTTCTGGTTGGGGTGGTGGCATCCGATTGTGGATTTAGAAATTTGCAAAGTCCACGACTGAACAAAAGATGACGACATCCAAAATTCACATTAAAGGGATGAAACTGTCACTTTTGGCCTCATTGCTTCTTTCACCATCCTCCTCACTACACATGGGGGCAGTATATTCATTACATTTTATTATACATGTACAGCATTTAGCAGACGCTCTTATCCAGAGTGACGAACACCAGGGCTTTGTAGTCCAGGTCTGTTCTTCTGTCCGTAGGGCTAAACCCATCAACAGCTGCCATTCTGCTAAGATACTACTGGCTAAGTTACCCACTATAATAAACCCTGACAACCTGTAAACCCAAACATCCATCCATCCATTCATTTTCCAACCGCTTCTTCCGTTTCCGGGTCACGGGGAAGCTGGAGCCAATCCCAGCTGA
>JBBPDA010000132.1:4417888-4432616 GCA_037974385.1 Arnoldichthys spilopterus | reverse complement strand
TGGGATCCCAAATCTTTGGGGGACACTTTGTTTCTAGATAGACACCTCTCTCTCTCTGTTAAATAAAACTTTTTAAAAAATCTCTTTTCTGACCTCTCCTTGAAGACACATCGACACTCGCCAACATCAACATGTGCGGAAGAGAGAGGCTGAGAATACTGGGAAGAGGATGTTGAGGATGGAGCTGCCAGGCAAGAGGAAAAGAGGAAGGCCAAAGAGGACGTTTATGGATGCAGTGAGAGAACATGCAGGCTGTCGGTGTGAAAGAGGAAGATGAAGTGAACAGGAAGACATGGAAACAAACGATCCGCTGTGTTGACCCCTAACAGTAGTATTCAAAAGAAAAAAGAAGAAGAAGTTTTCCCACATACTACTCAGCCGAACAGTGGGTTCCTGAGTGACGCAACTGACTAAGTGTTGGCTCTATCATAAGGAGACTGTGAGTTTGATCCCTTGTGGTGCCAGGGTAAGATGGACCCCTTTCTCCCTACCACTCATTGCAGTGCTAGCCAGCACAGGCGTCTGTTAGTTTAAATACCCGAACTGGCAGCCAAAGCTCTTCTCCAAGCTCGTTACACTGTTCAAGGACGTTGAATTGGTGGCACTTTGAAAAGATGTGGTGGCTGGTCTGTGCTAGCCCTCACACTCCCAGTCTTGGTGGTATTGTGTGACAGGGGGCATCCTAATAAATGGGGGCAGTGTCTCCTAAACTGGGCAAACTGCTAAACTGGGCAGACTATTAAAATTAGGCAGAAAAATCTAGCTGATCATAAATCAAATCCAAATTCTTACCTATATCCATAATAAAATTATGGCCGTGCCATAATAAAACAGAATGGCCAGCATGGCGCACATTAACATTACACTAACATTTTTAGCATCACTGCTGTTCGGCGATTGGTTAACTGCACAAATAACATCTTGCCGATGGTGGTCCTATGCTGAGTCCCTTCCATCAATGAATGGGGTGGAAGGAAAACTGATTCAGATTTAGAAAACAATTGGCAATTTCATACCTACAATGTGGGCAGAGTAGGCAGCTGTGCATCATACGCTGGTAACCCAGTATGGTGTTACATACCCTAGTGTACGGTCTCTTATATTGGACAATGGAATGATTTAGTTGGCTAGAATCAGAGAGTCAATCATCAGACTCACCCTGTAGTCTCCAAGGAGGCTTTGCAGTTCAAGGCGATGTTCCTCAGCAACCTCACGACCTCCGCTGAGTTCTAGCTTCGGAAGGAAGTGCCGTAAAGTGGATGTGCAGTAACGATTCCAACGGGTGGGATGTCGGGGGCGCCACTCCATGATTTTCTCCCTTAGCACCTTCTCTATCCTGCAAAACGGGATCGGAGATCATTATGCGATTCCAGCCAACTCATTTTTATACAAAACAAAAAAAATGAGTTATGGCAACAGAGTGAAGAAATCATGGTAAGTGGGCAAAGAGAAACATGGCATCATTTTCAAGAATGCACCCACCGGTCCTGTAACTCTGCGGCAGCTGCCTTGTCCGCCCGTCTGTAAACCAGCTCCTCAGGCTTCGAAACACATACAGAGTAGAAATATAAGGTTCACCAATTTCTACCAATCACAAATACTGAGAGAGGGGTCAGTGGTTGATGTATGCTTATGGGTACGCTCTGTCCACTAACCTGCACGCTGGAGAGGCCAGGGTCAGGGAAGGATCTGGAGAAGAATGGCTTCCAGAACTTTGGTTTGGTCACATCGAAACTCATCCTCATGGGAGCAGCGTATACCTGGATGTTAAACCACACCTGCAAGAGAACACACCCAAAGACCCAACTATCAAAACACAGTAAACCATCTACCAGCTTGCATTCCATGTTCACCTCAGATCCTCTCTTCTAAATCCTAAAAAAGCACCATCCACAAGACATCCACAGCTTCGATGCTTTCCTAAGTGTATGCTGGTTCCACTACTTACATTATCTGCATTGACCAGGCATCCCACAGTCTGCAGGGGACAGAACGTGTCATACTGTCCATAGTACTGTCCCGTGCTGGGGTTCCAGATCAGGCACCGGTTCTGTTCTTGCGTCAGAACGTATGCTGTAGGGCCCTAAAAATGTGGCAAACCAGACATTAAACCATTTCAAAATGCAGGATGTAGAAAATAAAATAATGTAACGACTTGTTCATCCATCAATCGAATCTACATCATTTTCCCAAATGACTAATAATGGTAATGGTAATGAAATTCTAAAGTCAGCAGTTAGCATTGTGTTGCGAAACCGAATGACTCAGTCAGTACTATACAAACGTGAACGTGACTTCCTTTTGCGTTTCCTTGCACTTCATGACATTTTGTCCATTTGTAACGTGGGCATACAACAGTGCAAAGTTCGTAAGCCCACATGACACTTCAATAAGCCTTTCTTGACCACTGACACAAACCTAAAATGCATATTTCAATAGGCGTCATTTGTCATATCTGTCTATATCATATCGGTCAGGCTGCCTTTGTCCACTTAGAAGTCAAATCTTCTCCTAGAGAACCTTGCTAGGGTGAAATGACAAAGTTACGGCAACGGACTTAATAGTTTAGTATGTATGAATTATTTTTGGGCATTTCAAAAATATATATTTTTCAGTACTCACTGGGAACAACTGGACTATTTTTGGAAGGCTGCCCATCCTCCATGTTGCCTTGTACTACCTGTACTTAAAATGTTGTGGTCACATGGTCATAATCGACTGTTTAATAAAAAATATTGTAAAGGCTTTGACACTGACGGTTATGACACTAATGTCAGAGTAACATATGAAGTGAAAGTGACTATTTGTCATCGTGAACACACTCAAGCACCACAACGAAATGTGACTTCTGCATTTAATCCATCACACGTGCACACGTGGAGCAGCGGGCAGCTACCGACAGCGTCCGGGGAGCAGTGTAGTGGGACGGTACCTTGCTCAAGGGTACATCTGTAGTGCCCAGGCCGGGACTCAACCCTGCGACCTTCAGGTCCCAAAGGCAGCGTCCTAACCACTAGGCCACCACTGCCCACGTATAGAATAATGTTACACCATATGGCAGAAGTGTTAAAAAGGAACTTTTATTACAGACGATGCATATTGGAATAAGTGTTTATAAATGTTCATGTATGTTTATGTCAGTTGTCGTGAAAGGGCTGGTTGTAGTGGACCTTGGATACACAGTATGCAATGTAATGCAAGGGGGCAGCTGTGGCCTTGTGGTTAGGGCCTTGTTCTTGTGAACGTTCCAAGTTCCGACCCGGGCACCACTGAGGTTCCCTTGAGCAAGGTACCGTCCCGATACAACGCTCGCTAGGCGCTTTCCGTATCTGCCCACTGCTCCATGTGTGCACGTGTGATGGGTTAAAAGCAGAGGTCACATGTCGCTGAGATGCACATTGTGTGCCATTGAGTGAGTTCACGATGGCACTTTCAAAATGACAAAACACACTTCCTAAAACTCACTTTGCTAGAAAAACACACTTACTTCAGGGATGGCAGTTCCTATAATAAGCCAAGCCTTTTTGCCCATGGACAAGAAGTAGTTGCACAGCAGCACAGCGTGTTCTTCCTCATCTCCTGCTAATAGCGTCAAGAATTGCTAAAAAAAAACAATACAAATTTAGCTGAAGACTTGGAATGAGTCATCAAGCATGAAACAAAAATGAGCATCCCATGACAAGGGTATCGCCTGCAACTGCTGAACAGCACTCACATCAGAAGTGCTCCATAAGTCACAGATGCCGGCGAAAGACACGCTGTCTGGCAGAAATGGAACTAGAGACACATATTGAGCGACTTGCTCCTGGGAAGAGATAAGGGTTTTGTTAAAGCAGCAGAAGGAAATGAACATCACCCACAAGTTGGGACAAGTAAAGCCAAATACACATCCATCCATCTGTTTTCTACTCCGCTTCCGGAGCCAATGCCAGCTGCCTGCGGGCCTAAGGCGGGGTTCACCCAGGACAGGAGGCTCAACCCGTCGCAGGGCAACACATAGATAGACAACCATTCATACACACATTTACACCTGCAGGCAACTTTAGAGGATCCAATCAACCTACTGCAGCCTTTGGACTGTGGGAGGAAACCGGAGAACCCGTGGGAAACACACACCAAAACGGGGAGAGCTTGTAAGCTCCGCGAAATACACAGAGGCAATAAAATAAACACAGCCTCTATTCCTGTATAACATCAGCATGATGCAGGTTCAGCCAGCTGCAGTTTATGCTGGTGTTGCAATGTTAAACTCTATGCATATGTACCAGGAAAATGAAAGCCGGCAGCTAAAGGTGGGAAACGTCACAAGGCTTGAGCCTTAAAGATAAATTGCTGGTCCACAGTAAACCCTTAGTTCACCTCACAATGATGGGGCACAATAAACACTTTTACACTAAGAATAGAATGTGTGGCCTTGTATTTGAGACTGACCGCTGCCTCCTGTGGGTTGTTGGGCAAAGCGGCCAGCAACTCCTGTGGAGGGGCCAGGGGTCGTATGAAGCGTGTGATGAAGACCGTTTTGCCGTTGATATCCACCACGGTGGTGGGACAGGGTCGGTCAGGGAAGCGTTGGCCTGCGTCCCTCTCGAAGACCTCGCAGGCTAGTAGTAAACGCTCCACCTCCTGAGTGTCAAACTTCATCATGCCATAGAGAGGTCAGTTAAAGATTTAAAAAAAAAAAAAGTCATTTTTGATGTTAAAAATGTTAATTGATATTAAAAATATGAATATTTATTTATTAAATATATATTAATATTTGTTATGGTTATTAAAGATTATCTATGCACATAAAGCCATATTACACCCACATTTTACAGGTTTCACCACCATTATGACAATTTCTTGTGCTAGACATGTTGCTCTGTCCCTTTATGTATTTATAATGTGTGGTAAGGTTTCGTCGCGAACACCATAGAATAACATGGACGTTTAAAAGAAACATCAATTTACTGCTTTGATACAGATAAACTAACTTCGTTCTGTTCCAGTGACACAAAGAAGTCTATGCTCTACTCAGTACAAAAGTGTCCGTAACGGTTACCTTTACGTCCTTCATCTTTCAACAGGAGTATGCACAAAAAATAAAAGAAATAAAGAGAAAAAGATGGAGGAAACAAAGTCTGACAAAGTCAAAATAAAGAATGCCTTTAAAATCTGCATGAATCTGCTGCTAAGAAATTGCTGAACTAAAGCTGCGGTATGTAAGACAGAGAGAAAAATTGATTCGGCTTGAAAAAATGTAAAGGTTCCTCCCTCTCCCTCTCGGGCACCGCCCCCTCTTTCTCCGCTGTGCTCCATCCCTGTTCCCAAGCCCCTACCTGCAAAGGGTTGCCGTGCACATGCAGGCTAGCAGGCGCCAAAAATAGCATACAACATGCATTACAGTGGCTTGTGCCTACATTTACGTTAGACAGAAACTTACCTAGTGATTGAAAAATAAAGTACATGAAGGTTTTTACCAAAGATACTGAGTTTGGACATGCGAGGTTATGCGTGAGGGAGGGGGACTGCCACAGCGCAAATTTAAAAAAATAGTGATTGACACTGTCAGACACTCCCCCTGGATCTGGTTGGTGCTTTGATTTGGCAGCCAGGAATTAGAAACACTAGGTGGCGCAAGAGCAGCCCAATTTTCCCCAAATCATCTGTCTCATGTACTACTGTCAGTACATAGTGACAGTATGAGCAAATATGATAAAAAAAAATTTTTACATTCTGCAGCTTTAATTTGCAGCTTCACTAAACTAAACCTGTAACAAGATGAAAGAAAGTAAAGCAGAAAGGCTGGGAAAAGAAGAGGAAATGAATAAGAACAGAATGGAAGTTTCACCTTTTCTTTGATGGTGTCTCCAGGCACCAGCTGGGGTTCAATGGTGATGAAAAGGGTGAGGAAGGTGCCCTCACTCAGACTCCGAATGGCATCATATCCTCCTTCACTGCCCAGACTCCGCTCCTTACTGTAGCCAAGCAACACTGGGGGTGTGGCCACCTTAAATGTCCCATCAATCTAAAAATCATGGAAGAACATCACGTTCATCACCCAGTGAATTTCAAACTCAGGTACTTTACTTGTGACCAGTAGCTTCTCAAATATACCCGTGACTGCAGATATATAGTGCTGAATGGAATCTTGATGGAGCCCAACCAGTGCCTCGCAATACGAGTATGAACGCTGCTCCCTCTTTCTCTCTCGTCCTGAAAAAGAGAAACACCGGCCTAACTTGAATGCAGTGAAAGTCTGAAGAAACTCCACACTGGGTGGAGAAGATGGACTGACAGATTTACATTAACTGTACAATACAGGTTTATTAGGTAAACTCCTGTGACAGTTACACATGAATATTCAGGCAGTTCTATACCTCCACCACCTCATGGAGAACTTCATCAAATATGCTGATGAAGACTTCGTCCCGTACTGCCTGCAGGTTGGAGGTGCTGTAGTCTCCGTTTGGAGCACTGTGAGGTAGAGAAACAGGGTTTTCATGCTCATTTGTTAACTTTACAAGTAAAATGATGCAAAACCTTCTCGAGTCTATGTAAAAACAGGTATATATTCATCTGGATATTTCCAGAAAGTTATAGAAAGTTCTGGACAATTCTGGACAGTTCTCATGGGTCCAGAATATTCTGGAGGTCTACTTAGCATTTAAAGTGAATAGAGAATGCTCTTGGAAACACATGCATTTAAAATTTCGTCATCGTCAATCATCATTTCGTGGAACAACGGCCATTTTATGTTGATTTTAGGCGTAAGGGTAAACACACTTTGTACCCAGGAACAAAAATAAGATAGAACTCTGTTACGTAGTGTAATTTAAAACTGAAAATGGCCAATTTGGAACTGCATTACTTGGCAATTGGCAAATCCATTTTGCCTTAAAAATGGAAAAATCATCGCGTCCAAAGTGTAGACCCATCATTTCATTGGACCAAATTGACCAAATCCTGTCAATAATGCTACAGACTGCAGTTATGTTGCACATGCAGTTACATATCCTGGCAAAAACCAGCAATTTAAACTCCATGGTGTCTCGTAAAAGGTCATAGAGCAGTTTTGAACCTGAATGGCAGCACCAGCTCTTCATTCCAGCAGGGATTTGGCCCCTCAGCTGTGGAGGTCTGCAGCACTGTACGCTGGAAAGACACCTCCACGAAGGGCCGGATCACGGGCTAAAAAGCGCAAACACAAATATGCATATGCACATGCAGACACACACAGCCTAGTTCATATATTTTGAATCAATCACACATTATTATTCATTTTACAATGATTTCAGTTTAAGGAAACGTTACTGTTGTGTGTACAAGTTAAAGCAAAGGAGAAAACTTTCTGCAGATCAGTAAAGTATAAGCGTGTGATAATATAGCGATGGTAAAGCTTATTTACCTGGCCGAGGGGCCACTCGCTGCCCTGCAGTGTTGTCTGGGAGGACTGAGCTGCGGCAAACGCTTCAGTGTAGGAGCGAGCACTCTTAGAGGCTGCTGCAGGTTTGCTGAAAATAATGGTAATAATTATCAAGACAGTTCATTTGCTGAGACAGAAACAAACATAGCATGTGTTATTAACTGGATTGGTCATTTTAAGGTTTATGGGATTATCTCATCAGCAGTACATGAACAAATCAACACTAATACAGTAAAATATACAGTAAAATGGCCGCTATGGGTATGGTAAACCCAACCAAAAAAAGTTTTTAATTAAAACAGATTTCAGTGAATTGCATGATATACTCTTACTATGAACACAACTGATGGACATCCCCATTTATATGCAAAATCAACACAAAATCATGTTATTTTTTCCAAGGAGTCATATTAGCTGATCTCTTTCCACCACTTCAGATTCATCTTTGCGATAAGATGCATTTGGGAAATCCAGTCCTGGTGCGTCCATTTGTTTGGCTCCTGCTAACTGATTGCTAACACGAAGAATAAGGCAAGGCAAGGCAAGGCAAGTTTATTTATATAGCACATTATCATGCACAACGGTCATTCAATGGGCTTTACATAGATGGGCGTTAAAATAAAAGGCAAGAAAAATAATAGGCAAGAGAATTATAAAAGTTATTTAAGAACAAATAAAAATAATAAATGAAAATAAATAAAAAATAAAAGAAAGTGCATGATAAAATGCAAGATAAAACGAATAAGTTAAATAAAAGAACAAATAAAAATAATAAATGAAAATAAATCAAAAATAAAAGAAAGTGTATGATAAAATGCAAGATAAAACGAATAAGTTAAATAAAAGAACAAATAAAAATAATAAATGAGAATAAAAGTAAAGTGCATGAGATAAACAGAATACTAAATAAAGCTGTTTTTAGTCTCTTTTTGAAGCTGACCACAGTTGGAGTAGACCTGATCATCATGGGCAACTGGTTCCAACATTTAGCAGCATCATGACTGAAGGCCATTTCACCCTGTTTGCTTGTAGCATAGTGGCCCTATGCTACAAACTTTACTGATGCAATACCTGGTGTGAGGTTTCCGGATGGGAATGTCGTAACCTCTGATGATGTTGAGCAGGAGTTTGATGTCTCCGTCCAAAAGGTTCTGAGCCGTGACCTTCTTCCTCTCTTTTCTCCGAGGCTTCAGAGGCCGCTTGGGCTCAGCCAGCTTAAACAGGTTTAGGCCCAAAACCCTGTGAGTGCAAACAGAATCCACAATCACTGATGGTATTTGTAAGCTTTCCTCAGCCCTCTCTAACCGTCTCTATCTTTCCAAAAAGCTACATGGCTAACAGCAGTAAGGACGCTCTGATGTCATTTGTATAATATGTACATTGAATGCTGTGATAAAAGAATTACTGTAACAATGCTGCTATTTTTCACTTAATGGAACAGTGGGGGGTGTGGTCTAGTAGGCCTGTCACAACAATATTAAGGTAATGATGATTAATTACCATATAAATTATTGCAATGAAATCCTTCTTTAGATCATTGGTTGCAACTATACAAGTCTAACATAGGCAAACTGGCTGACTAGCGCTCCTGCTTCCTAGCTGTTGATACTTAAAACAGACAGCTCAAGCTCAAATAAACAAACATTGTTCAGAACTGTCCTCTAAAGGTCTGAAGTTAGTTGAATTTATTGTTTTTTTGTAAGACGTGTCTCAATAAATTCTGCTTTCTTTTATTTATTACTTTATTTATTACATTTAGTTTCCATAAAATGCATTTTAATTTTGTTTTAATCCTAAATTGTCATATTATAAATAATTTTATTATTTATTAATAAAATATTTTTACATATTATATAAACACGTAACATGGTCATTTCCATTCTGCTCTAACTTCCCTTCTGCAATCAGATGACTGCTTCAGCCCCAAAACTATTTTGTACAACTTACATAAGAGGGATTTAATTTAATTTTAACTGGCTCATAGCTTGTACAGTGTTGCATGAAAGTTTGTAAAGTGGTCTATTATGGACTTATCCATCCACAACACATTTTTCCAGTAGTCTACTGTCTTGTCCACATGTTCTTTAGCAAACTGTAGACAGACAGCAATGTTCCTTTTGAAGAGCAGTGGCTTTCTCCTTGCAACCCGGTCATGTACACCATGGCAGTTCAATGTTCTCCTGATGGACTCAAGAACATTAACATTAGCCAATGCGAGGGAGGTCTTTCGCTGCTCAAAGTTTCTATGGGTTCCTTTATGACCTTGTAGATTATTACAGGCCTCTTGGAGGAATCTTTGTTGGTCAAACACTCCTGGAGACAGTTACAATGGTCTTAAATTTTCTCCATTTCTACAAAATCTGCCTGACTGTGGATTGGTAACGTCCAAACTCTTCAGAGAAGGTTTTGTAACCTTTTCTACATTGTTTCCCTTTTCTAAGGTCATCTGTAATCTCCTTTGTTCGTGCCATATCACTTCCTAAAACGCGAGTTGTGTTCAGTTCTCTTTATTTACTTATAAGCCTTGTATGAAAATTCAAAAATGTTTTAAGTCAGTCACTTAGACACAGAAAACATGTTTACAAACTTTCAAGCACCACTGTATATTCATAGACCCTGCTCTTAGTATTAATAAGACTAGCGTGGCAACTCTTCCTTCAAGGCGTGTGTAAAGAGGTCAGTGATATCAGGCCTGATGAAAAACAGCTGTAGTGGTGAAATACATTGTGGGGCATTTTCTGTAGCTTCGCCCTAAATATGAGGCAAACGAGGCTGAAAACACACCCTAACTCACAGTGATGCACACATGTTGAAGTCGCACTGACAAACTGGACATTTCTAGAACTACACAGTGACCAGTACAGTACTACAGAGAGGGAAACATATACTTACAGAAAGTAAGACTAATGAGACATAAGTAGTGGAGCTAATAACAGGGTAAAAAAGAGGGAATGAACAGAAAAAGCCTGTGCACGTACCCTCGGCCTGGACCTCTACATACACAACAATGCAAAGAGGAAGCGGAGGATAAAAAAGAGAATTACCAAATAAATATGAACTGAACTGGTGAAAAAATGAAAACGAATGAATTTTTAAAAGCTGCAGAAGTGTTGCTTATCTAGATGAGGGCTTGTGTAAAAGTTTTTTTTTTACATTAGCTCCTTTCAAAACACTCCGTAAGTAAAATAATAACGGTAAACTGTGAAAAGTGTGTAATTACCCGATGCTAGGGACCTCCTCTTCCACGACCAAATCAGACAGCACATAATGATGCTTCGCTACAAGGAAGCGATTAATGATGGACTCACGCACCTGAAAGACAAAGAAAACGAAGTTCAGTAGTATCACTTCCAGTGTGAACAGGTTACATACGTACTCATTTCCTGACAATCCTCATCTCTAACTAGACTCCAGAGACAAGTACATAAACAGGTAGAGAATCTATCAGCATTTACAATATTAATATCAACAAAAGTCCCGTCTTAAGTGGATCATTCAGTGTTTTTGCACCTAAACTTTGGAATTCTCTCCCCCTAAACCTTCGCAACTCTGCCAATTTTCAAAATACAGTGGGCAGTGGTGGCCTAGTGGTTAGGACGCTGCCTTTGGGACCTGAAGGTCGCAGGTTCGAGTCCTGAGAAATACAAATATATGATATAATAATATATGAGAAATACTCTTTATTAGGATTCAGTTTTGGAAGAAAAATTGTAACGAATCATGTCCCTCGTGTTTCTACGGGTCCATGTTTTTGTTTAGCCACGTGTCTTGCCCCCGTGTTCATGTGTACCACGCCCTCGCCCCGCCTCACACCTGGTCCTCGTTACCCCTCCCCAGGTGTTGTCTACTTCATGTCCTTATTAAAATGCTTGGTTTTGTGCTCTCGGTTGTCGGTTTTTGTATGTCTTTCATGCTGTGCATGTCGTTCATGCCCCGTGTGTCTTTCAAGCCCTGTGTAGTCTTCGTGTTGTGTTCTTGCCAGTTTATGTTCCTCGTGTTTTGCTTTCAGTTCGTGTTTTGTAGTATTCTCCTTTTGTTTATTAAAACCCTGTTTATTCATACGCCTTCGTTGCATTTGCTTCACCCCAAGCTCGTGACAAAAATACTGGCAAAGGCTTTGCTTATATAAATGAGTTATGGTTTCCCCTTTTTGTTGATAAAGAACCAGTGACAGTCCTAATACTACTGATTTTTTCAGAATTAACAATTAAAACAATTACGGTTTATGGATATAATGGTAATTTATACTGATTGGTCAGAACATTAAAACCCTCTACCCAATATTGTGTAGGTCCCCCTTACGCCACCAAAAACGGCTCTGACTGTGGTGAACTGTGTGTTCTCACACATTTACACTACGCGCTGCGTCCGCAAAGCCATCAGCATTGTGGATGACCCAATTCACCCGTCACACAAACACAATTCACCCTCCTGCCGTCTGGAAGAAGCTACCGAAGCATTCGGGCCTTCACTACTAGAATGTGCAATAGTTTCTTCCCCCAGGCAATAAGACTCTTAAACACTCAGGGGCTGTCAACACACACACACTTAACTATTTCTAATATATTTATTACCCATACTGAACTTTCCTGCTCCCAGTGTCACTGTGTCATTGTCTAAAAGTCACAGTATTGTATTTTTGCACATCCTGCTACCTCACACCTGGTCGTCCCATAACTGCACTGGTTCACTGTCTTGTTTTGTACCTGTCTGTCTTTGCACTGTCCTGCAGTGTTTGCACATCTTTGCACACACTGCATTTTATGTGTTTCCTGTAGTCGTGGTCCTGGAGGAACGTTGTTCAGTTTCACTGTGTACTGTGTGAACTGTATATGGTTGAAATGACACTAAAAGCCAACTTGTACAGTAATTTGTGCTACAGTAGCTTTTCTGTGGCATCAAACTTGACCCAGTCACTGGTTCCTGCTTTGGACTTCTTTGGAGATGCTCTTTGGAGATGCTCTTTGGAGATGCTAGGGTTCTTGTTAAAGTGAGATTTTTACACTTAAACATTTTTTCTCCTCCAGGCACATTCACATCAAAAACTGCCTCTTTACCTTCTACCAATCAATGTTATTCGCTTCACCTGTCAGTGGCTTCATTGCTGTGGCGAAATTCAGAAGAACTCACCTTCTGCAAATATTTTGCCACAAGGGCTCTGTGTGCATCAATGTGTTCCTTTGTGTCGACCACCTGTCCTTCCTTTAGCCTGCGCTCATAATCCTGAAGGGGTACAGCAATAAAGCCATGTTATCAGAAAGATGATCAATTCAGTCATATTATAAGTCTGAATCTCCTATGAAATTTTATAATAATAATAATAATAATAATAGTAATATAACGCTTATTGTGATGATCACTAATAAAAATGTTCTAAGCTCTGCTTTATCATGTTGTCTTACGTTGCCATTTTTTACAAACCAATATTTTGTGGCTAACAGCCCAGGACTGGGATAAAACCGCTGTAACACATGGTTTCTTGCGGCTTATTGCTTCATTCATTCACATCTTACATTTCTCACTCTCAAAATGCCACAAAGATTGGGATGGACCCAATAGTGGTCAGTCTTGTGATCTGTAAAGAAGGAAGTCTAACCTCAAACACTTTATCTGATATCTCACGCTCGGTGGCGGGAACGGTTTTAAAGTGGCGGAACTCTGCCACCTCCTGGCTCCTCAGCCTGAGCAGGCGGAAACGACGAGAACGCTCCAGCTCTTCTTCGGAAAGGAAGTTGAACTCCTCCTGCAGCTGCTCCAGTCGGAAATAATCGGGGACGGCCACCTCCCCTCCACTAACCACCTACAGAGAGACATTTCAGTGAAATGTAGACGCACAGGATTGGACCGTTTCGACCTGGGAACATATGTTCATGCTTACAGCCACGTTAACTATTGGAAACATAAGAACCTAAGGAGCACTGTGCTTTACAAACAACTCTTCTTTGACTGTTACAGTGCGTTTGTAGCTGTAAAGCTGATGTGGCTGCAGTTCACTCACTGAGAGCAGCTGCATTATGGAGGCGTTGTTGGGGTCGTTAGGGTCAAGGCGAGATTCAGCTGCCCATTTCCCCAGCTTCTTCATGTCGTTCAGACCCGACGCCCCAATACACGCTATAGCATCCATCTGCTTCAAACCGCTATAGACAAGGAAAGAAACATAAGCGGGAGTCAACACTGAAGAGCCCCATGGCCGTCAAAGGCACTTACATCCACCCCACGTAAATGACACGTACTGAAAATGGAAACGAAACAAATTCCATGGTTATTTCACACTACTGCATAACATCTCAATGGAAACATGGCCCTGACTACACGGAGTGATAAAACAAGTCAATAAAACCCAGATGTTGCCCAGAGAAGATAAGCGACTCTCTCACTGTAGCATGGGAGACAGGATTCATAAAAATATTCTATTAGAAAATGGACAGAATCTCCCCTGAGCTTCAGGGCTGTTCTGACGGCAATAAACCACACATTTTGTGGGAAAGGGGATGCATCTGCCAGCAGCCAGATTTGCTGCAGCCTCACAGTGAGACAAAGCAGTGAAGCAGCCAAGTTTAAACTCAACTAACTGGATAAAAATGCATTTTAGTTCCATCACTTTATGGATGGAGGAGCCTGTTTTTTTTTTCTGATTATCTGCCTCGCGTCCTACTATCCAAACAGTAGTAACTTAAGTCAGATAAATAAAAACTAAATGCAGTCAGTTCACGGATTAGAAATCATTGTTTAAATCAATTATTTAAATAGCGTCTGTTTTAGGAAACATGATAAAAAAAGACATGTGGTTTTTTTAGGAAATATGACAGAACAATATTTTTTTACGTGGGTTACTCATTGCAGCTGTGCTGAGTATATTCAAGAACTTTACTAGAACACATCCAGCATCTATCAGCATATTGGTGAATTCGACCCAGGGACCAAGGTCCCCTAAACTCCAGGACCCTTGACACCTCATCATCCGTAGGCCCTGAAATCACTTGGCCAAGACTAAACAGATCATCATGTCTTCGCTTCTGCGTCAATCTCCAATCAATGACACTCTACTCCGTAAGAACCCAGACTTTTCGCCGCTACGGTCCCATGACGGTCAGAAGCGGCTGAAACTGGTTCCATACGTGGCAAACACCCACAGTTTAGAACTGCTGTATAATCTCTTGTTACGCGATTATTCAGTGCTCAGAGGTCTTCAATGGCTTTTTGAGGCTCTGTGCTCCTGATAGAGCTGGATGTCTCGAGACCGGTCTCGAGAACACTTTTACGTGGTCTTGGTCTTGTCTTGGTCTCGACGGTTTTCGGTCTTGGTCTTGTCTTGGTCTCGGA
>JBBPDA010000132.1:4393018-4408947 GCA_037974385.1 Arnoldichthys spilopterus | reverse complement strand
GTACAGAAAAAAAGAGTTACAAGAACCCCCCCCCCCCCCCCCCCCAACTTTTTTTTTTTTTTTATGGCAAAACATTTCAAACACAGAAATTAGTTGTGGCCGGTCTGGCGGGTGGTTTACACAAGTTACCCTGATGGAAGCCATGGATCAAGAAAGCTGATGATTGTAAAATGAGTAAGACAGATTTATTGATATTTACAATAAAGTAGAAATACACAAAAAATACACAAAAATGTAAGACGTTGAGGTCGTCAAAAGCACCAGATTCCTTGGTGTTCACCTGGCGGAGAACCTCACCTGCTCCCTGAACACCCGCTCCTGAGCCAAGAAAGCCCAGCAGCGTCTTTACTCTCTGAGGAGACTGAGGAAAGCCCATCTTCCACCACCAATCCTCACCATGTTCTACAGAGGGACCATTGAGAGGAACCTGAGTAGCTGTATCACTGTCTGGTTTGGAAATTGCACAGTCATGGAGCGCCTTGCAGTGGATAGTGAGGTCAGCTGAAAAGATCATTGAAGTCTCCCACCAGTGGTGGGAAACAATAGTGGGAGTTTGTACTTACGGTGGAAGGAGTTTGCGTTTGCTGAGTGAAGAGTAGAAGAAGACTTAAGACTTAAAACCTTAAGAAAACATGGAGAACGCGCCAGGCTGTAGTTGTTTATGGCTGGCAGCCATTGATGCTACTTTGTGTGAAATGCATCTAGGAAATGTGACTTTTTAATTAAAAGATGCATCCTTGACAAATCAAGGACACTTTAGGACATTTATCTGTATTAAGCTATGATGTGAACTTTGAACTGGAATCAAACTCTTACTTTCACATTTCCTATGGGTGCATGATGATTTAGGAAGCTGTGAGAACTCCACCCACTTCACCACTTGGTCTCGAGTGATACAAAAAAAAAAAAAGAATAATTCAAGACAAAAATATTTGATAAATATTGATACATTCATTGATTATCAACATTTATTTTCAATATTTGATTCATACTGGCTAAAAGGCATGTCATAATTTCTGGCCCATTGATAATCGATGGACCCATGTTTTTACCCTTCAGTTTACCTTTGTGTGTGTGTGTATGTGTGTGTGTGTGTGTGTGTGTGTGTGTATCAGTGCCTGGAAGCAAAAGTTTCAGTTAAAATCACTTTGGCTTTATCTCCTGTAATAAAGACTTAACATCGAAAAATGACTAAAGAATAATACAGTTACTAACGACACTGATCCTCCATGTAACAACATCAGTGTGATTCACTTACAAAACAGATCACTGTTGCAAGTAAAAATTAGGTAAAACCAGGACTGGATTTTCAAGTCCCAGATCAGAGTGCAGAACACTCAGACTTGTGAAACGGAAAGAAAAAATAAATTCTACTGACTGACGTCATGGCCATTATCACTAATAACACTATGACACAGAGTTAGTTTTGTTCCTGGGTACAAAGTGTGTTTTCCCTTCGGCCTAAAATCAATAGTAGGTGGCTGTTGTTCCACAAAAACGTTGCTTCTGTGCTCAGGACACTGACATTTTAAAATGTATATTTTTTTCCAGATCATTCTCCATTCACTTTAAATTCTAAGAATATTCTGGAACTGTAAGAACTCTACGGAAATCTCTTTCTAGAACTTTCTGGGACTGTCTAGAAAAGACAAAAATCCGCCTGTTGTGTTCCACTATAAATATGAACTTTTTGTAAGCTGTGTTCATAAAATCAAAGTGTGTGATGAAAATAACACTTAGAAACCAGGAACAAAAACTGTGTAACATTAGTAAATCAATAAACCTTCCCAGCCCTAATATACTGACCAAATAACTGCACTGGTCACTGTTGCACTGTCTTGTTTTGTACCTGTCTGTCTTTGCATTGTCTTTGCACTGTCCTGCAATGTTTGCACATCTTTGCACACAATGCACTTCATGTTGTTAGTTGTGTTTCATTTCACTGTGCAGTGTGAGAACTGTATATGGGCAGTGGCCTAGTGGTTAGGACATCGCGCTGGGGACCTGAAGGTCGCAGGTTCAAGTCCCAGCTCAGGCACTACTGAGGTACCCTTGAGCAAGGTACCGTCCCACTACTCTGCTCCACGTCTTGGAAGTCGTTTTGGATAAAAGCGTCAGCCAAATGAATAAATGTAAATGTATATGGTTGTAATGACAATAAAAGCCTACTTGACAAATGACCACAAATTCTTCCCTCTGGAAAACTAGTTCTCTAGAAAAAGACATTTTACAAATTCACAGCTTAATTTACACAGTACCTTTAGCTTAAAATTGGACGAGACTTTCAAAAAAATATGCATTTGGCATAAACATCTACTGAGATAATTCACCAAACCCCCTCCAGCTTTTATATGCGTTTTGAGAGTTAATATCATTGTTTGTGATAATGGATCATATCATACAGAGAAAGGAAAAAAAAAAAGCACTAGAGTCCCAAGGACTGAGTGTGGGAGGTCTGGGTTAGTGCCTCTTCTCACAGTATGAGATTTATGTTTGATACTGAGCAGAGGAAGACGACTTCGTTTTGGCCAAAGTTGTTTCTGCTCAGGTCCAGCTCTAGCAGGCCCGTAGTGCTTGAACTGAGTATGGAGGCCAAGATTTCACAACTGCTCGCTGTGAAGGAACAGTTCGAGAGCCTGAACATGAGAAGAGAAGATGAGAACAGTTCCATTAAAATATCATTAAACATTGAAAGGATTAAGCAATGGAGCCACCCAAATATTTCCAGAATATTTATATAATGTAATTATTAAGGTCTTATAGTTATATAGTTTTCTATATATTTTGTACAGCACAGGTGTTTGTATTTTGTGTATTTTTCTATTTTAATGTTTATATTTTTCTGTATAGTACAGTTTTGGGTTTTTTTTGTATTTTTTTGTATTATGTGTCTTTACTTTGTTACATTGTTTACTTTTTTATGTATATGGTGGCTACTGGTACAAAACATTTCCCTCGGGATCAATAAAGTATCAATCTATCTATCTATCTATCTATCTATCTATGTGACAAACAAAGCCTAAAAGAATATGAAATTGCCTAATGAATGGTTAGGCTGTTGTATAGGGTGAGCTTATAAAAAGATAACAAGAATCTTCACACATTCTAACCTTTTATCCATATCAGTATTCTCTTTTCTCTATACTTTTTATGATATTTGTGAGAAAATGATTGTCATTCTCTTCCTCAATCTAGAGTAGTTTTATAGGTTTAACTGTTGAATGTAAATGCTCAGTAAATGTGTGATATTCTCAACATTAAAACTTTTACTTACATTTATATGTATATTCATTTTATTTATCTTTGTTGCATTTGGATAATAAATAACTTTGCCTAATGTACCGTAATAAAACTTAATTAACTCTCATTTTTCAGGGTTCAAAAAACCATTCGCTCTTAAAATTGTGCTTTTCATGTTAAAAACTTCATTTAGTGAAATAAATTGCAATAGTGATTGATTAAAAAAAAGTAAATATTAAATGTAACAAATAGTCATATAACTATCTAAATATATATATATTTAGACATTTTATCACGATTGTGAACTTTGTCAGACAGTCCTCAGGCAGTTGTAAAGTGTCCTCTTGGTTTTATTGCTGGTACTGTTTGAAATAAATGTGACTGTACCTCAAAGTCTTCAAGGCGGAAAGTCCACTTTGTAGTGCAACAGAAAGTGTCATTAGTCCTTTGTCTCCGACCCCATTGTTGCTCAGACTCAGCTCCATTAGACTTGAGTTGCAGCTGAGAGTTGTGGAGAGGGAGGTGCATATTTCTGAGTCAAGCCCGCAACTGTCCACGCTGTATGAATAAAAAAAGATTCAGATTACTAATCGTGATCATTCACGGTTAGCAACTGACTAAACAATGCAGACTGAGATCAATGGCAAGTCTTGTAAATGACACTGTATCACAAACTGTTACCTATAAACATGGACAGTACACACAAAATTCAGACTCAGAGCTTCTACAACTATTTTAGATCCACATTGTAATTCTGTCTGTGTTCGTGGATAACGGTACGCCATACAGAGTTGGAAACTGCAGTCTATTGGAGTTTGCTTGTTCTAGTTTAGCACTGAAGCTACAAGGCTAACACTGCGCAAACTACATCATTACACGTTTTCCATGTTGAGTTGTTAAGTAATCTCAAATTGATTCGTGCGTGTGGTTTCTGACACTGTATGACATTCTTCTATCTATAAAAATAACACAGAAAAACAAAACAGACGAATATCAGAATTCAAGATGGCTGCTGCTGTTTTGGTTGTATCTGAAATCAAGTGCAATTTGCCAAGCTGCACTATAAGAATCTGTGAAATGGGCAGTGTGTCCTGGGTTCAGCACTTACCACAGGGTTTGGAGGGCACAGGTGGGCTGCTGCAGCGCTGAAAGCAGCTCCAACATTGCTGTATTGCCAGGGAAATTTTTGCTCACATCCAGCTCTTCCAGGCAGGTGAGGTTTGATTTAAGAGCTGATGCTAATGCTAAAAATCCTCTCTCAGTGAACCTGCAGTTAGACAACCTGCAGAGGGAGACAAATCTCTCAACAGGTGAATACAAGAGCCTCTTTAATACCACACACACACACACACACACACACACACACACACACACTTTACTTTAACTTGTGTAGTTTGCACTTCTTCAGATCATGAGCAAGCAGTTCCACTCCCGAGTCCTCCAGGTCATTGTCACTCAGATCAAGTTCTTTGAGACACCAGGACATTGAGGTGGATGCACCTTCCAAAATGTTGCAGCTTTTGCAAGTTATGTTACATTTCTCCAGTCTGGAAAAGCAGGAGAGAAAAGCTTGGCGTTAGTGAAGCTTTCTATAGGTTAAGTATGTCTTATGTATCGCATGTGTGATGTGCAATTGCAAGAATCTGTAAAGAACCACCGGGAAACTTTCTTTTTAAAGCAGAGCATAAGTATGTTTTGTGCTTACCTCAGGTATTCAATTCTACAGTTTTCATTCCCGAGCAAAGCAGAGAAGACTCCTGCTCCCAAATCTCCTATACTGTTGTAAGTCAGATCCAGATTTCTAAGGAGGCATGGTCTGGCACTTATAGCGGATGCCAGAAACACACAGCCCTCCTTTGTCATTTTACAACTTGAAATCCTGCATTACATAAAGAAGAAAAACTCATAATAAAATACTGAAAACTGAAATATTGCTATTGCCAGTTGAGTAGGCAACACCTACTTTTAGAGCTTTGTATTAAACACCTACTATGTAAAGCAGTTGTTCGGTAAAGGCAATGGTTCTATATAAATCTGTAAGCAGTTCAAAAAGAGCCAGTGGCTGGGTTCATGTGACTCGAAGGCAGCATCTGATCGCCTTCACCTTCCCAGTGCTGGTAGTATTATAACTGGGGGAGTCCTAGCTAATGGGTGCAATCAGACAAATAAATTGGGGAGGAATTGGTCGTCTTGGTCTTATGAACACAGTTGGAGGAACAGTTGTTCAGTTCCTGACTTCCCAGAGCCCTCCTGCTCAGTTCTGTTCATTTACAAAAAGTCAGGGAATGGATGGGAAACTGTAATTGCTAGCCTTCCTTGAAGAGAGCTTTGGGAATGGTTAGGCTAACCATGCTAATCACACACATCAACATATTGTTTATTTGTATTCATTTCAATGTTAATGTTTTTTGTTGTTGTTGTTTCTTTTCCACAGTACTGCTGGCACACTCTGGTTTACTATCATTACTGTAGTGCACTGTAGCCCATCTGTACAAATTATTAGGCACCCACTACGATGTCACTGAAGAGGGACCACCAGATGCTATTATTCTGAACAAAGCAGATTTAAAAACACATGTAGGTTTCAGCAACGCTGATGAATCAGCTTGAAACACACAAACATGCTGCTCGTATGTTAGTATCACTGCTGTGCTCAGATCTCAATACCTTCAGGGTTTAATAACTGTGGGTGGGCACACTTAAAAAGATAGCGAGTAGGCGTACCTAATAAAGGGGCAACTTGGTGTAAGCTGAAATGTCGTTTTCGCCACTAAGGTCTTAAAATGAACTAAAATAAACTAAAAAAATGACTTATATTCAATATTTATAATAATATTTTAACCAAACCAAGCATGTGAGTTTTCTGATAATGCACCTGACAGTTTCAAGCTTGCAGTAAGGCAGTTGCGCCAAAAGCTCAGAAAGTGCCGGGTTTCCAGTGCGATTGTAGCTCAGGTCCAGCTCTCTCAGGTAGGTAGGGTTTGAAATTAGTGTAGAAACAAGTGCTGAACAGCCACTTCCTCTAAATCCACAAAACTGAAGCCTAAAATAGGTCAAATAAACCAATGATTAATACAATATCAATTAAACATTAATTTTGAAAAATGTTTAATACAGAACCTAGATGAGGCCTAATGTACTATATCCCTCCAGTGTGATAGTTTGGCTTTACAGAGATCAGCGTGGCTTTTATAACCTCACAGATTAAAGACGAGCTATGATCTTTGGTGTCATTTAATTTTGCTATATGTCTGTGTTCCCTGTACTGAAGAATGACTAAGGGTGTTTGGCTTGTGTGTCACTTTATAATTATACCTCAGCGTAAACAAATAGTCACGGATGACTACTTTCCTCAAGACTTGTGTGTACTTTTTCCCCCCAAAAGTCCTTTTCTCTCATCTTTACCCTGGAGAGCCAATAATTCTGTACCCGCTAACCTCAATGTCTCCAGCTGACATTGCGGCTTCTTCAATCCACTGCACAACTGCTTCACTCCTTCGTCCTGCAGGTCGTTGTAACTTAAATCCAATACTCTAATAGCACAACTGTCTGAAGCAAGAACGGACGCCAGTGATGGACATATTGCCTTCGTAAGGTTACACGAGGACAATCTGAAAACATACAAACACAGTTAAATCATTTTCACAATGAAAGCATAATTCATTCAACATCAAAGGAATATTTCAGCAATTTTGAATTTTTCTCCCTTACCCCAAATCTGACTGATCAGATAAGACATATTTGTTTTAAACTGGAGCTATGAGGCTAATGTGTGTTTTTATGTTTGTTTTGTAGGTCTCCTTTGTATTGTTTGTGGCCTGTTTGTAATTTCTTATGTCTTTCCATCAAAGAACTGAGAATTTCAGCAAGGTTGAAGACCTTGGAGGTTGTCTAAGCCATCCAGCAGTGCAGACACTGGTTCGAGAGAGTGTACACCATGGTACAAGAGTTTGAGCCAAAGGCTGAAAGAGTTTTCACTTGCAGCAGAGAAGTCGGACTGGACTATGGGCTAAGGGACTTTAAACCACAACAGATGAGTTTGACTGAGCTGTGTGCTATAAGACTCTACAGTGTGGTGGAGTAGTTGAACTGGGCTGCAGGCCAAGAGAATTTATACCACAGTAGGGATGTTTGGTTGGGTTGATGGCCAATAGACTTTACCCTGTGGTACTTGTGTTTGCCCAGGGGGCAGACCGAGATATCTAGACCACATCTGAGGTCTGGTTGCTCTGCAGTCCAAGAGACTTTGGTGGGTGTGGAGAAGGGCTGGCGGTGGTGCACAATGTTTTGGAGATGTTTTCACCACATATATAGCTGGACAGGCGTAGTGGGGTGGGTGTGGTAGTGTTGGTCAGCTGCTGTCATAGTTATATCAGTAATAGCAGCAATTTGTTCACCAAATATGTCTTGGGTTAAGGAGCAAATTATACAGTTTTTACGGAACTATTCGTTTAACATAACTTCAGTGATACTAACATGACAGTCCTGGATGCTCTGGCTACAGGTTTCAACCTCTTAAATCCCTCATTTGATTTCACATATTTCCTCAGGTCAAACACTTCCATTCTCTCATTGCTGGTTAGCAACACAAAGACCAGAGCTGACCACTGTGCAGGGGAGAGGTTCTCTGAGGAGAGACTTCTTGAGCTTAAATAACTTTGTATTTCCTGCACAAGAGAATGATCATTGAGCTCGTGCAGGCAATGGAACAGATTAATGGACTTCTCAGGCCTGAGGTTCTCCTCAAGCTTGAACTTTATGTACATGACTGTCTTCTCATGGCTCTCTTCAGTGCTGACTTCCTCTGTGAGTAGATTATGCAGCAGATTCTGGTTAGACTCCAGTGACAGGCCTAGGAGGAACCGAAGGAAAAGATCCAGATGGCCGTTTTTTGAGCGCAAAGCCAGTTCCACTGCACTTTTATGCAGGTCAAAAAGTGTTGACTTCACACAAAGCCCTTGGAAGGTGGCATCTGGTTCTTGTGGCTGGTCTTTGTTTCTAATCCAACTTAAGTACACAAATAAAGCTGCAAGATACTCCTGGAAGCTCAAGTGCACAAAGCAGTAGACATTGCTTTGGTATAGTTCCTCTCGGAAGATTTGAGTGCACACACCAGAGTAGACAGATGCATCTTTGACATCGATACCACATTCCCTCAGGTCTTTTTCATAGAAGATCAGGTTGCCTTTATGCAGCTGCTGGAAAGCAAGCTTTCCGAGAGCAAAAATGTTTTCCTTTGTCAAAAAAGGATCCATGTCATTTGTTTCGGTGTACTTATCGTTCGTTTGCACCATCTGGAAAATCAGGAAATGTGTGTACATTTCGGTCAGAGACTTGGGCACTTGACGACTCTTGGCTTCACGTAACAGCCTCTCGAGCACAGTGGCTGAGATCCAGCAGAAGACTGGTATGTGGCACATGATATGAAGGCTTCTGGAGGACTTAACATGTTGGACGATTCTTCCAGCCATACTCTGATCACTTATCCTTTTGTAAAAATAGTCTTCCTTTTCCTGGTCATTGAATCCTCTGACCTCTGTTACTTGGTCAACATATTTAGCAGGTAACTGGTTAGCAGCTGCTGGTCGGGACGTAATCCAGAGGAGTGCAGAGGGCAGCAAGTTCCCCATGATGAGGTTTGTCAGAAGAACGTCCAGTGACGTTGGCTTAGTTATGCTTGACCACCTCTCGTTGCTCTTGAAATTTAATGGGAGTCGACATTCATCAAGGCCATCAAAGACAAAAACGACTTTATAGTCGTCAAGGACAGAGACCGGCAAATCTCTCATTTCACTGAAAAAGCAATGGAGAAGTTCTTCCAAGCTATACTGCTTATCGCTCATCAGATTTAGCTCCCGAAAAGGCAGTGGGTACATGAAACAGACATCTTGGTTGGCTTTTCCCTCAGCCCAGTCCAGGATGAACTTCTGCACAGAGACCGTTTTCCCAATGCCAGCTATACCTTTGGTCAGTACAGTTCTGACTGGTTTGTCTTGCCCTGGTAGTGGTTTAAAGATGTCATTCAAATTGATTGGAGTCTCTTGGGCCATTGAATCTCTATACGACCCTTCGATCAATCTCACTTCGTGTTCACTGTTGAGCATTCCACTGCCTCCTTCTGTGATGTAGAGTTCTGTGTAAATCTTATGAAGAACAGTGGGATTTCCATGCTTAGCGATTCCTTCGAATATGAGTTCGGTCTTGCTCTTCAGGCTTAATTTGAGATTTTTCTGGTGTAAGAACACACGTTCAACTAAATAAGAAAGGAAAAAAGTGAATTACACAACAAAGTTTGCGTTTTTCTTAATGAAGTATAAATACAATACATATATTATTGTTCAAAACTACCTCTAAAATAATGCTAATGTCTAGCCCCAATGGGATTCTAGTCACATTTGTTCTTCCTAGATTAAACATTCAAAGCTTTTAAAAGACAATGTTTTATATGAAGCTTATCACAGTCTTATTAACATTTATTTTACCTTTTATTTAGCAGCTTTGCAGTGATTTCTACAGCAAAGAGACCTAGTATAGAGCTTCTACCATGGTTTAACTGACCAAAATCTGGTCTAAAGTGACATTTTTCCATTTGAGATTGGCCCCACTGATTTGTAATAAAAACAGGCTTTGTTGAATCTACTGTAACTTGATAATAAGCTGGTTAGCTAATGATTTAACGCTTCAGCCCACATACTGAATGACAAACCAATGGGAGAGAATGCTTGGCTGGACAATCTTCCATTGGGTGTTTAAAGATTGGCCAGTTTTTCATCAGGAGGTTTAAGGATTTGACACATGTATATATTACATATAAACCAACTGTAAGACATTTTGTAGTTCTGAGAAATAATTAGGCCTTCTCTGATTGCTCTGATAGTTCCCCTCTATATCTGCACAATTTAGGGTTAATACACCAGTGGTAAACAGAAGTGCAAGAGCGTAGATCTTACGTCTTCCAAGTTTTTCAACAAGGTCCAGCTCCTTCATGCCTTTTAAAATGTGCCGGGCAATCTTCAGAGCTGCTTCTCTGGCCTCTCTGCCATCCTCTTCCCCTGAACACTCATCACCTCCCATGTATTCAGAGCTCAGAAACTGGCTGATTTTATTCACCTCCTCCTTCACAAAACCAATAAAACGCTCCTCGAAAATCTAATATGAAGGATAAGAATCATTCCAGTGGAAATTCTGCCCGTACCAATGAATATGAGGAATGTTAAATAATAATACAGGACTCTAGAAATGGATGAAACCGCATTTTTGAAGCATTGTTGTGTGGTGCAAAGTGAATCTTTGTGAATTTTTCTCCAGTCTTAAATCTACAAACACGCATGCAGTTCAGATAACATTTACAAACTTTACCCTTAATGTGGCTGAGAGATAATGTCGACTTTGGTCAGACTGTGCCTCTGATACCCCCGGCTGGTCTCTACAGAAACAAAACAGAGGTCAAATGTCAGCCTACATCATTTACAAAACGTGTTAAAAGTCTAATGTGTTTTCACTAAACTATGATTTGGTAAATACTTGGGTACATCCTCTTCATCTTCTCACAAACTGCAGGTTCTAACTCGTTTGACGTAACATGAAAGATGTTTTTTCAGACTTGTGTGCAGCTGATTGCTGAAATTGGTCAAATGAAAGATCTTAGTAGGTTTAAAGTGGGCATAACAGATGCAAAGCCTGTGGTTTTTTTAACACCTTCATGAAGTTTACAGACAACGTTCGGAAAAGAGATGCTCTTTCATGCTCTTCCTCTGGATGAAAGCAGCTTGTGGGATCGAAGAAAAATGACGAGAATTGTGAAAGCAACCGGCCACAGCCAGGTGAATCCTGTCCAAATTCAATACCGCAGAAAACCATATCAGGATGTGCCACTTATCAAAGCTCGAATGGGGAACATGACAACTGCTAACGTGGCCTATAAACCAAACTAAAATTGTCTCCAATCTGGCAAAAGTGAATCAAAACTGAACATTTTATGAAAGTAATGCTTATGATCAGCAGTATCCTTGGGTCCACTGTGTTTAGTGTGAACAGTAAAGGCCTGTGGTGGCCCATGGTGATGACATATAGGAGTTCTATACTGGCTAGGGCCATTGAAACCCTCTGAAGAACATCTGAGGTGCCTGCCTGCTTATCTGAATATCATTGCTAAAGAATGACATTCATGTCATCAGAAATCACACTAAGACGGACTTTTAGAATGATAATTAATCTCATGAGGCTGACATCGTCATCACTGAAAGGTTCCAGAAAGGAAACCAAGTTTTTATCATTTCAGTGCCATGCACACACTGTCCACTGTCCACTCTGCATCAACTCCGTACTGCGATCAAATAATTCGTATAAAACCACAGCATGCTTTCGTTTAGGCCAAAAATAACGACTTAAAACTGGAAGTGCAGAATGTTATGCAACCTTTGGTCGGCAAAGAAATGTGTCTCCTTGAAAGAGTTTGGTGGGTCCATTGATCGGTCACTCTTCATGGACAGGCAGCTGGGAGTAGGTGAACTCGCCCTTCTTCGGCGAACACTTAAGAACAGATAACAAGCAATGTGTTTACGTAAAAAACAAGCAAAGAAATAAGAAAAGGGAAAGAGCAAACAAAACGTCAAAGAGGAAACCTCTGGTCTGCAGACAGAACTCCCTCCCTGAATGTGTCTGGGGGAACCACTGACTGGTCAATCCGCACAGACACGCATCTAGGGACAGATGAGCTTATTCTCTCTCGAGGGAGCCTTATAAAGAGAAAAAAACAATCATGTTAAATGAATGACGTCAGTGAAAAAGGAACAAGAACAAAACCTCCCCTCATAGGCCGTTACCTTTGCTCACTGCGCGACACTCGATCCTTTAACGTAATCGGTGGATCCATTGAATGGTCACTTTTTATGGACAACCGGCTGGGCATGGCTGCGTCTGATTCGAAAGGCTTGTCACTGAACAAAACAAATAGATGTAACTCATATTTGTAGTATAAATAACATAATATTTCATATTTCTGTAAGTATTTTCATTACTGCCATTCAAAATATATTCTGTAGCCAATGATGTACTGAAAATGATCTAAAGCCCAGATGCTGATGGTGTATGTTAATACAGATGCTGTGTTCAATTACAGCTTCTAAGAGTCATAGTCAGTAAGGATGGTTGGGAGTTGAATGTAAGAGAAAAGCGACGTTGGATTGGCATCTTCATCTGGACATGAGGAACATGATGCAAGTAGCAGCAAAAGCGAAGGCATTAGAGGCGCCAGTGTACCACTACACTGACACGTGAGATGATGCGTTAAACTCGTTGCTTTATAATTCAATGGCCGCGTAAAAAGTGGTGCAGTTTTTTGAGCTTTGGTGCAACGTGACATGTATGTCTAAACTAAACTAATATAATGTATTTATTTCTTACTTGAGTATTTCAATTATTCGGGCCAGCCCTAGAGATTGTTCACCAAACAAAACGGGGGAAAGGAGATACAGTGCACTTTTTTTTTTTTTTTACCATTGCTCCGGGACAAAACTTCCTCCCTTGAGTGTGACTGGAAGCTCCATGGAACAACTGCTCTTCATGGACAAGCAGCTGGGTACAGGCGAGCTGGCTCGCGCACCCTCGGTGACCACTTCACCACTAGATGGCAGTAACAAAAGCACAGTGTTTATTCAACCTGGGAGATCACTCTCAACGCAGTATTTTTTTCATTGTCCTTTTGTGCTGAACCCCGAAAAGTTAAAGCCATAAATGATTTTGCTATGCACACTGTACTGACACAAATCTGCTTCTAGCCATGAACAAATACATTTGAGTGGCAATTCAGTTTCCAATAATGATAATCACTTGATAGATTTGGATCACCCGAGTGCAGTACTGACTTTGTCAAAATGACTACTATTGTATTTGAAATGTTTTAGACACTGTGAATCCCTACATTTACAAAACATTAAGAACTACTGATATACATACATGGCATTTTTGCTGGATACTTGACTAGAAACAGGCACTGTTGATGAAAAAAGTGTAGATGAAAAAGGAAATTGGGCTACTTTGTGTTTGGAACACATGGGGATGGGCAAAGTTGTATGCTGTACTGCAGCCAGCCACTGGGGGCGCTAGACCTTTTTGTGAGGTTTCCACCTTTTTTATAGTCATTTGGCTATTTAATAAAAAGTAAAGCACTAGCAGTTTCATCACTTGTGGACCCATTACTGACCAAGGCATTCGAAAAGGCAGCTTGACAAAGGACTGCCAGTATATTGGGATGCTCTGGAGTAGCCCCACATGATCCTATGTTCACCATGCCCAATGCTGAGCACTGACTAGAGCAGAGGTGGGGAAACTTTAGGCCTAGAGGGCCTGCGTCCAGCACAGTCTGGTGATTTCCCTGCTCAAATACACCTGATTCAACTCACCAGGTTTGCCAGGTTTAGTGAGTGTGTTTAAGGAGAGGAACCTTCAAGCTGTGCTGGACACCAGTTCTCCAGGACCACAGTCGCCCAACCCTAGGCTAGAGGGGAGTAAAGCTTCTCAGTCATGGGCTGTGGAGCAGCGGAACTGTGTTCTCTGGAGCGATGGAGCTCCATCAGGTTACTCTGAGCCGAGTTGGAGTGGCGTTTGTGATCCATCCGACGTCTGTACCTGACTTCACTAATGCTCTCGTGCAATCAGATCCTTACAGCAATGTTCCTACACCAAGTGAAAAGCCCTTATAGAATAGAGGTTATTACAACAGGAAGAGTTTTTACTGGTGAAATTGATTTCAGAAGAAGTGCAGGATGAGAAGCTATAAGAACCTATACGTGGACACTTTTACCGTTCAGACCCTTGCAGGGCTTCGTGTTTTATAGGTGAACTCTTTCCAGCCTCATCTTCGTAATCCAAGTTCGTTTCAGATGTGATATTCTCATCCATTTCTCCTTCGTGGAGCCTCCTGCTGTCCTCCCTCACCTGGAAGCACATTTTACAAATGATATGGGATTTACAAATGCTGGGTCGGGGAAGCAAACCAGTGACCCTATGGTCACAAACCCCTTTCTTTAACCTACAGGCCACAACATCCACCAAACTTGTGCCTCCTGTCAAAACTTCATAGCGAGAATTATAGCACAAAGCAGAAGCAGGGTTTGGGAAGTTCACGTTAACTGTACACAGTGTGATGTTTTTTCTGACCTACAGGCAGCGGGGAGGCCAGACTACTCTGTCTGGACTCGACAGTTGTGACAGTAGAGCCCTGCGCCATAAAAACGCTCAACGCTAATCGCTACTCACCCGTCAGTGGTGTTTTCACCGCGTATGCAGGTCAGTGCTGCCCTGTTTTCTCTCTTAACTTTCGGTTTCGTTTCATGTCTCACATCGGGAAACGATGCGTTCACAGCACGCAGCAAATCGACCAGTTTTTTATTAAAACAATTAAAAAATTCCTGTTTATTTAGAGAGAAACCCTGACTTCCTGAGGTAAAGAAACTGATTTACAGTTGCTTAGCTAACCCCGCCCCCTCCCTCTCTCCCGCGCTCACACAACAACTTAGGTATTTCTGTATTTGTGAGGACGTCCACTGACATACACCCAAGCAATGGACATACACATAAACTTAACCTTAACGTTTGTGACCAAAACCCTTTTATTAATATATATTTTTATTTTAACCCCCCCCCCCCCGAGAAAACAAATGCTGCATTTGTGGTGTTTCCTCGTGATGATCAGCAAAGATATTCTTATCATGACAAGGATGTTGGGACACTACAGAGATAAATTCAAATCCACACACACACGCGACGTCAGAAATGTTGTTTACATATTTTGTCGTGTAGAGAAGTCATTACATGTTGTGTTAAGTGTGTTTATCATACCCACAAAGCTCCAGACACACTTTCCACAGGTGTGTACATTTCTGTGGGGGGTGTTCTCATGTGGAGGTGATGTCAGTGTCCATGGCCCACCCACTGATTCACCCACTGATTCACCCACTGATTCACCCACTGATCCACCTACTGATTCATCCACTGATTCACCCACGGATTCACCCACTGATTCACCCACGGATTCACCCACTGTTTCACCCACTGATTCACCCACTGATCCACCTACTGATTCATCCACTGATTCACCCACTGATTCACCCACGGATACACCCACTAATTCACCCACTAATTCACCCACTGATTCACCCACTAATTCACCCACTGATACACCCTCTGATACACCCACTGATCCACCCACTGATTCACCCGTGGATACACCGATTAATTCACCCACTAATTCACCCACTGATTCACCCACTAATTTACCCACTGACACCCACTGATAGACCCACTGATTCACACACTAATTCACCCACTGATTCACACACTAATTCACCCACTGTTTCACCCACTGATTCACCCACTGATTCACCCGCTGATTCACCCACTGATACACCCACTGATTCACCCACTGATTCACCCACTGATACGCCCACTGATTCACCCACTGATTCACCCGCTTATTCACCCACTGATTCACCCACTAATTCACCCACTGATTCACCCACTAATTCACCCACTGATACACCCACTGATTCACACACTAATTCACCCACTGA
The DNA here is from genome assembly GCA_037974385.1 of Arnoldichthys spilopterus. Taxonomy (NCBI): domain Eukaryota; kingdom Metazoa; phylum Chordata; class Actinopteri; order Characiformes; family Lepidarchidae; genus Arnoldichthys; species Arnoldichthys spilopterus. The sequence goes on along the minus strand of JBBPDA010000132.1, from coordinate 4,393,135 downwards.
TTCACACACTAATTCACCCACTGATTCACCCACTGATACACCCACTGATTCACCCACTGATTCACCCGCTTATTCACCCACTGATTCACCCACTAATTCACCCACTGATTCACCCAC
>JBBPDA010000132.1:4346847-4392918 GCA_037974385.1 Arnoldichthys spilopterus | reverse complement strand
TAATTCACTCACTGATAGACCCACTGATTCACACACTAATTCACCCACTGATTCACCTGCTTATTCACCCACTGATACACCCACTGATTCACCCACTGATCCACATACTGATTCACCCACTGATTCACCCACTAAATCACCCACTGATTCACCCACGAATACACCCACTAATTCACCCACTAATTCACCCACTGATTCACCCACTGATTCACCCACTGATACACCCTCTGATACACCCACTGATTCACCCATGGATACACCGACTAATTCACTCTTTCAACGGTGAGTTGTAAGGATCACTGTAGAGCCCAACTACCTTTAATTTCACTAGTTTACTTTTTTCCGTAGCCCACTAAAGCCAGTTGTTTCTAAGAACTTGCTTCTTTTCTTTAGCTTCGGGCAGTCTGTAAAAGGAAGCTCTGATTTCTTGTAGAATATTTGTAGTCAATCACAAAACAGTTGTTTCCTACTCAGTAAAAGGTAAAAACTACTGTTTTATATATATTCGATATTATAATTAAAGGTGTCAATGTTGACTATACATGATTATTCACAATGCACTTTAAAAACTGTTGGATTATTGAGTGTGGTGCTCATGGACACTATTTTCCCACAATGCTGTGGGAAACAGAAGAGGAGGAGCTAAACATAGCTGGAAAAGTTTTGAAAAAAATGGTGGACGGCAACCCAAGATGAAATGTAAATTAAGCAGTAGTTTTATATCAGTGTTGTAACAGTTAATGCCCAATTAAAAAGTTTTGTGCCAAAAATGTCTCTTTAACATAATCATGTAGCATTCAGAGTCCTAAACTGGTGTGATGTAGTTTGACATATCTATGTTTATATTCACATTTACAATTATAAATCATTTCTTTTGGAACAATTTTTCATTAAATGGAACACAGACAGTATTTACTAAAAAAATTACACTACGTGTTTGTGTTATTGTCATTTACTACACTGAACATAGAACAAGGCCAAACACTTCCAGTATGGTCAATATATCGCCCAGCTGTAAAAACTAGATAAAGGTTTAAAAAATGCAGTCAGGACGCCAAGTGTGTCCAAACAGAACGGGTCTTTATTCAGGAAATGAAAGAAATAAGATTGTAATCAACACCCCATTTAAATACAAAACAAACCAAAATAAAAATCAACATGATATTCATTTTGCATATCAAAGATCCATTCAGTAATAATTACAATCCCAACACTTCATAAACCACTTGAGGGAATCTATACACAAACTCTGATTTAGAAACTAGTAACATTAACAATATTACAAAGATTTTAGCTTTAAAAATAATTCAAATTAAAATAATATCTTAGCAATTAGCATCATAAAATTATATATTTATATATTTCCACATAAAAATACAAAATAATATTAATGACATATATGAAAAAATTATTCCAAGTATTTTGCTACTATTAAAGTAAAATAAAAAAAGAATAAAACAAAATGAAATGAAATAGAAATATGCATGAAAAAGTTTCTCCTTTTGTTAGCAAAATGCTATCCAAAATAACTACAATCATTTACATCAGTACAAAGATATCTGGATTTAAAAATAGTTGCAATGAAAAAAAGGGGTTTTTATCTTTTTTTTCTGACAGTAAAAAATGACACTGTGAATCAGAAATTTGCAAAATATGCAATGAAAAAAATAAATCTGCATTAAAAAGGTATACACTGTAATTCTCACTTTTTATACAAACATGTAGAAACAGTATTGCACGTCACAACACAGATTCGAGGTTAGTCAGCCTTTCAAAATGTGTTATATTCAAGTTTCTGCGCATCAGTGAGGCGAGACCTGCTAGGACTCGATGCAACCGGGGGAGAGTCTCAAGTGTTTTCCATGAAAATAATAAAAACCCTCAAATGTTTTCTTCCGTAAAATAAAACCTATGATGAACTTATATATTAATCATGTTAAAAACGTTAAAACCAACTGCAGTATATATTAATATATAACTATACACAAAATTGCATGGGTGTTTTTTTTTAAGAAAGCATTCTTTTAGGCTTTCTTTCATTTGTACATATCTTTCAACAGATACCCTGCTTAAGAACAGAATCATAAATAATCGGGGAAATGAAGTGTGTGTAATAAGTGAAATAGAAAAATACAATCCAAATCAAAGAGTTGTCTACAAAAATAGTGAAATAAATATGATTTTATAAAAAAAAGAAAAGAAAAAAAAACACACACTCACACACACATGTACAAAGCAACAGTGTTCCACACGGAGAAGAGGGCACAGTACTGATTACGGACTCTGTCAGCAGTAGAGAGTTAAAGGGATATGGTGACACTATGAGCGCTCATAAAGGTGCCACATCCTTCGGACGTTCTGGACAGGCTCAGTTCAGGAAAACGTTCCTTCATGGACTTTGGGGCACAGCTCACTAGTCCTAATGCTACCACTTGCTCACCATCTTGACAACATGAGCGTTTAATCTACCCTTTCGGCCACCGTTAATTTTTTCACAAATTACCACAACTCTTTCAGAGTAGTTCACTGGATTAGCACTATCACCAGAATTCAGTCTGGGCCCACGGTCTTGCACAATATGATCAAATAAGTTAAATAAAGTGATTGATTATTAAATAATCTGGTACAGTCACTAAAGGTTGAATTTAAAAAATCCTATAAGTTAAAGACAAAATGCTAAGGAGAAAAGATTGCCTTTAAAATCTGTTAAGTAAAAATCTGACTTTTAAAGTGGGTCAGCCATTGGATTGGAGTGTACAGTAGAATAGATTTCGATCCGATAACATTGGCTCACCAGGGATGTGTACGGTAGTAGTGCATGTTCTCATGGGATTCGAAATTCAACGGCCTTAGGGTGGGTGACACGTCCACAAATAAATACTTGAGTTAAATACGAAAAAGAAATAAATAAAACACACAAATCTCATCTTGATGTAGTAACAGTAGACACGTAAACGATCAAATCACAGATACTCAAGACAACAAGCCAGGGCACTGAACATATTACGAAAGCCACAAACACAGGGATACAGAGCAAAACATAGAAAGAACACAAAGATTAGTTCGCTAGCTAACTAATTTGCTAGACTGATCGATATAGAGAGCACAGAACGATGGCTAGCAGCTAGCTAGCTAACTAACTAGTCAACGAACTAGCTAGACTGATAGATATAATAAACTAACAGAGCACGTGAAGTTAGCTAGCAGGTAGCTAGCTCATTAGTTTTAGTGAGAGATGGAGAGCCAAAAGGAGGACATAACACATAAGCTAGCAGATAACTAACTAACTAGACTGATTTAGGAGCAAACAAAGACAGCACAGGAAGCTAGCCAGCAGCTAGCTAGCTAACTAGCTAATCTGTTCAAGATGACAGTAAACTCAGAAAATCCAACTTTGTTGTTGCCTTTACACACAACCTTTGAAGAGGTTACTGCAGCTGTCTGCAGTGGTTGAGCAAAATGGTTGTTCATATTCAACCTCAAGTTGACTAGTGGGTGTTCTACCAGTTATAATGGACCATATGATTGCAGTTGTTATGACATGAGGTTGTGTAAATCGTGGCACTGAATTTCTGAGCAAAAAATCCAACCCGACCATATATTTGAATTGTTTCTTCCAAGTTGGTGCTTGTAATTTTCCCAATTTCTGACATGTCATAAATGCAGCAACAGAGCTTATATTGTTAAGTGAGTTTCTTGTTAGAGGTGTAATAGTGAATCAATCTGCATCAATGCATCAACCAAAAATAGTGCATCTGATGTATTGATGTGTCACATAAAAATTGATGTGTATGTCCTTCATGCAATTCATTTTACTTCATTTTACTGTGTGCAGTGTTTTGTACAGAGAAGTTGCCTTTGCTTAGGACTACACTGCTATATTTGATCTTTAATTGTAAAATGCTATTCAAAAACATTTTCAGATTATCGCTAGTTTGCATGTGTAGGTTCATGGAAATGTAGCAGGTTGTGTGAAATTTCATGTTTCAATACTGACTGCAGACTCCAGTCACGAATCAAATCAACTGAATCACATTAAGCTAAATCGTATCATATTGAGGTTTGGAAAATTATAGAATCATTGGCTAAAATAATTGATGTAGGATCAAATTGTGATGACGCTTGTGATTTACACCCCTAGTTCTTGTAAAGACAAAAACAAAGTGCGTTTTTCACATGTCAGAAGTTCCAAAGTTAGGTTTTCTGATTTAGTCATCATCTTAAACTCAGCATATATTTATATGTCTAGCGTACAGCATGACTGCTAAGAGTTAGCTTCACAGATATATAAAGCCAAAGAGAGTGTAGAAAAATAGCAGCTAGTTAGCTAGTCTGACAGACATAAAACGACAAAAGAAAAGTATAGAGAGAAAGATAAAGTTCAACTGAAGATACAGATCAAGTAGAACGAATACAGTACCAAACTGCTGCTTAACAGAACAGCTTTCATTGCTTACAGAAAGATTGTCCCTAACACTGTCTAGAGTTGCACTTGATTATAATAAGAGCGGACAAGACAACGAGAATTGTGCAGACCAAAACGAACGATTCACTTAAAAAAAAAAAAAAGCTTGAACGTTAAAAAAAGTCATTGATTGGGTTGCATTTTCTGAACTCTCTTGGGTTTTTAGGTCCATTTCCACCTATATCTGTAATCTACATCTACTGATTACTATTTTACATTTACCAAACAATGACGCCTGTGTTATCAGTTGAAGGACAGCACGGTCCAGAGCAAAGGAGACAGGGTGTCCTTAAAGGAATGCAGGCCTTTACTCATGTAAAGGTGAAAGCTTCCTTCTAGGATCATCTCCACACACTCATACCTACAGTAATGGATAACTAGATCACAACTACGTTTCGTGTGGTGTAGTAAACCAGCAGCCTTTCAGCCATCAAGGGCATGGGTGTATGGGCGGAGGGGTGGGTTGGGGTGGTTAAATGGGGCAAAGGCAAGATGTTGAGATGTTCTAACTTTCCTCTAAGTCATAACTAAACTAAAACCTGAATCCATACGTAACGAGATTCACACGACACATAGACGAGACACACGGGCACTGGACAGCACACGGCTTCTTCACTAACCACCGAATACACGAAATGGGGGAGAAAAGTCGCTAACCTAGGAACAAATTACGCTTTCTCGTAGAACAATGTATGTAAACAAATGGTCACATCAATGCATGCAAAGGTTTTTAGTAAGAATTGTCAACGTGTTATATCCTTAACGCTCACCGTTATTGATATTATCTTATACTTGAGAGTCTAACATTTATTTTTTTGAATCTCTCATGCTACATAGTGTTCAGCTTATCAGAAAAACGAATCTTATGTGTCTTTTTACTTTCATATACATGTTGGAAACCTCTATACCCTACTGCATGCAAACGATGCAAGGACAACAAACATGCACTTATGCGTTTTTTTTTTCACATTCCATTCTTCTGCCCGTGCGAGTGCGCACACTGCATTTCGATTTAGACCCCCCCCCACGCGATTCCGTTAAAGATGCCATTAGATATCACAACTATACATCTATTTATTATCTATATCAGAATTATAGCAGCAAAGCGTCTCATATAGCTTGTGATTAAATTGCCAAGTAGAGCAATAACAAACCAGATCCGCAGGTTTGAGGTATTAATTCTTTTCTCAGGTCAAAAATGGAGAGCAAACGTTGAATTTTCTTTTAGAATCGCCCTTTCCTAACTATTAAGAGCACATCAAAACAATAGAGGTGAGAAAAATAGCGTTTTCCATGGCAGATATGCCTCGTTTTCAGGCCTCTTCTCGTTTTGCTTCCTTTGGTTGAAGACCCAGGGCAGGCATTCAGGGATTATTACGTCGTCAAGGGTTTTCCAGAGACAATTGCGCACTTTGCCCACTAGAGGGGGGCGGGGGGTTAGCAGCAGACAGACAGACAGACGAACACACTGGCTGCCCCCCCCAATGCAAAAAAACATTCTCATATCTACCTTTTAAATCTCACATATAAAAATAATTTGAAAAAAGAAAAACCTACAAAAAAAATCAATCTCTTTTTTTCATTAATCTCCTTTTTTAAAAAACATGAACGTACCACAAAAAACACTCCGTTCTGAGCCTGAGATGTGGGGGCAGGTGTGGTGGGAGAAGAGGTGCAAAAGGTGGGGTTGGGTTGGTGAAAAAACACAAAAAAACTGAGGCGTGTAGTGTGTCTGGCTGCTACAAAAGATAAAGATAAATATATTCATAGATCTCTATATACTGTATACTGTTAGGTGCTCTATACTGACAGCTTAGGCTCGAAGCACTTCTTCTCTTGCCGTACACGCAGCATGGTCCGGCCCCGCCTTGCCCGATCTTGTGTGCTCCTTAGTTCCAGCGGAAGTGGATCTGGCGGGGACGGTCGGCTCCCTCCTTGACCAGTGGCTTGTGGAACTCGCGGCCTGCGCGCGAGTGGATGTTGGCCCAGCAGAACTCGCAGTAGTACTGCAGGCAGGTGACATTGGCGCAGAAGAAAGGCGCAAACTTCCCGCCGCAGCGAGCCCCCTGGCACTCATCACACAGCTGGTCGTCAAGCACGTATGGCTTCACCTCCACCTGTAGGAAAGAGACTATGGATGAGTTTCATCATAATGACTTCGCTTTAGTGAAAAGACCGCTATTAAGGAATATGCCAACTTTTTTTTCTCAAAAACATTGATTTCTTTTTGGGAAATAGATAAAAAAGACCTGACATGAGCTTCCATCATAACATACGGTAGCCTAAGTGCTAGATATAATTAACTAACAGGTCATAGCAATGTAAATATTACTTGTATGTATGTCTTTGGGCAGTGGGGGCCTAGTGGTTAGGACGCTGCCTTGGGACCTGAAGGTCGCAGTTTCGAGTCCCAGCCCGGGCACTACTGAGGTCCCCTTGAGTAAGGTACCGTCCCACTACACTGCTCCCCGGGCGCTGTTGGTAGCTGCCCGCTGCTCCACGTGTGCACGTGTGATGGGTTGAAGGCAGAGGTCACATTTCGATGTGGTGCTTGAGTGTGTTCGCAATGACAAAGAGTCACTTTCACTTTTGTGCAGTGTTATTTGAAAGATAGCATATAGCCCAGTTTGGCATGTCCAGCGAGAGTTGGGGTTTAATAAAGGCTCTGTTCACACCTGGCAACGGCCCATTTCCTACATTTCTCACACTTACTTTCTTTTCCACAGGTCCACTTATGACACTTACATATCATAAGTCCTCATTTATTTTTACAAGGCAACTTTCCAACCTCCCTTCATCCCTTGCAATTAAACAGGATGTTGAGGTCACTGTGCCTTTATTGGCGTTTGCAGACGTGCACTGCAACGCTGACCTTTCTAGACATTAACCAGAGGAGCTGTGAGAATCAGTTGGACCGGACATTTAACAGACTTTACCCAGCCAGCTTCCTAATACACAGTTCATGTAATGTCTGATTGAAACCACGTGTGAACAGAGCAGGTCATTGTCCAGTGATTTCACGGCGAGCCAATGGGCTTGTGGATGACGTTATCGTGTGACAAGTGCAAAAGCATCCCAGGATTAGGAAGGAGGATCATTTAGACAAAAACGCAGGAGAAAATGTCTAGATGGAGAGACAGGGAGGTTAGAGAAACCAGAGGCCGAAAGATAGAAGGGCTTGTATTATCTATTTTACCCGTTTGTCAATGTCTCCGTGCTGCAGCTGAACGAATCGGGCACTGATGGCTGCGATGTAGCTCTGCTGATTGGAGAAGGCCACACGCCCGGCCCCCTTCGGATACTTCAGCTCAGGGTCAGTGTCAATCCCCGCGTAGCACACACCACCATACAGACGGTCCATGATCATAGCCAGCTCAACTGGAAAACAAAAGAACATCTCAAATTTTAGCCAAAGAGCAGAATACAGTTTAATGATTTCCCTGCTCATAAACGCATCAGCCGTCCTGAAACTGTTTACTGTATGAACACACCCCACCAGCGGGCAGCTATCAACAGCGTCCAGGGAGCAGTGTAGCAGGACGGTACCTTGCTGAAGGGTACCACAGTGGTACCTGGGCCGGAACTTGAACCTGCGACCTTCTGGTCACACGGACAAGTCCCTAACCACTAGGCCGCCACTGCCCAACTCTTCATCAGGTAAATCGGATGTGTTGAAGCAAGAAAAGCAATTGTAAAGCAGGAAATAATTGCCTGAACTTGAGGGTACATGACTTCTCATATTATTTTTGGTCATGTTTCTACATCTTTACCATTTTTGGACTTTGGACAGTCAACCTTTTGGGCAGTGGGTAATGGTGGCCTTGTGGGTAGGACGCTGCCTTCGTGACCTAAAGAGATTGCAGGTTTGAGTCCCAGCCCAGGCACTACTGAGGTTCCCTTAAGCAAGGTACCGTCCTGCTACACTGCTCCCCGGGTGCTGTTGGTAGCTGCCCACTGCTCCATGTGTGCACGTGTGATGGGTTAAATGCAGAGGTCACTTCGTTGTGGTACTTGAGCGTGTTCACAATGACAAATAGTCACTTTCATTTCCCTTTCACCTTTTAACAGATTTACCAGTGCTGTAGTGGTAAACAATGAAGCTAAGCATTGATTGAGTATGTGCATCGATCAGTGCGTCATTTCATGTTGCATTCCTATTGGCTGGTTAGTAGACAGAGGTTGTAGCAGCAGTCATATTGTGTAATGGGCCCCCTAAAAAAATGATGACATTATCAGAATTTTGTCCCATGCTGTCTTTGGTCACAAGACAGGGACAGCAGCCATCTTTGAACCCCTCTCACAGTGCCATGCAGGACCAGCATTTTGGAGCCACGACCAAGATATTGCCAAGTTTGAATTTGGTTATCTGGGACAGGTCAAATCTCACAGTGTATGCATATATATCATAAAGCATTCGGCATGTTGTTGCAAAGCATTGTTTGATGAATATATTTATTAAATAGCGATTTAAACGTAATAGCTGTCATTAGGTCACTGCAGGGTAGGGTGAGGTGCTTTGGGAATGTTAACCTAGACTTACTAGGCTAAATTTCAGACAGGGTAAACTAGATGTTACATAATTTCAAGTATAAACCACATGTACCTTGTACCATAACTAACCGTGGTCTGGGACAAGACTAGAACTGTAATGGTGAGTACCTTTTGAGCAACCTATGGTCTTATGCTAGTTACGCTTCAAAGTGTGATAGTAAAATTAGAAAAATGAACGGGTGTACGTTCTTAGCAGGTCTTGGCATTACCTGCTCTTAGAGGGCGTGGCACTCCACCCACAAAGATGGTCTTGCGGGGATCAAGGGGTTGGGAGCCATCCATCACAAAGTCGCTGTCACTCAGGTTCCAAGGACGGATCTGAACCTGAATAACAGATCACAAATGTCAGGACTAACCAAACTAACGAACTCAAGAAGGCAATGTAACTAAGGACAAAGCTTGCATCAGATTGCATTACAGTTTGGGTTTTTTTGTCTATCTTGTAGGAATTAGAAGTGGGCCTTAGTAGACTTAAAATGAACATACCCCAAACGGCCCATCACTATTATGTCTTAAACAAATTCATGATCTCAAGACATGCTATTCCAGGCCTCCAGCATCTAATGGATGCATTTTGCATCCATTGGGCAGTGGAGGCCTAGTGGTTAGGACACTGCCTTTGGGACTGGAAGGTCTCAGGTTCGAGGCCCGGCCTTGAGCAAGGTACCGTCCCACTACGCTGGCCTGAAAGAGTCATGGGTGCACAACTGTGTCTGTATCCATATGAGATTTGGACACAGTGGACCCCTGCACCATTGGTCCCTCAGATGTTGCCTTTGAACTCTGTTCTATATGCCATTTTCAAGTGTCTTTTCAATGTGTCCAGTGCCTAATACAGATGTGACTGTGACTTCAGCCCTTCACCTTCTTGAGTCATGCAAAGCTCTTCTAATGCATGACAAGCTAAGTAATTATACAGACTTCCAGCTCACGGAAACAAGACCAGTGACTCATGGTGGGCCACGCAATACAATATTATCACTACACTTCAGCCAATATTCCATTCATTTATGACATTTAAAGATTTGGATTTTGTTAAAATCACACGTTGCGTTACATTGCATTACATTACATGCAAATTATGCCCCAAAGAAAACGTTTCTCTCTTCTTCTCTATAATAAAGTTAATACTTTGCATGACTCACTTCCTTCTTCTTGCGCAAAGCACAATTCATGAAACAGAAAGAGTTACTTAGCATTGCCCTAACATCTACCAATAGTCTTAATACACATTAAAAATATTAGAAACTAAAAATTAAATCATCAATACTGATTGGCCACCCAAAAGAGGTTAGTATAATATTGACTTCTGTCCCATCTCCGACCCACATAAACATCTAAAAAGATATTTTTTATTTATATCATTGTAGATGTGGTAAACTAAACACTGGTCACACGCACCATCACGCCTCCTGCCACTTGGAACCAGTCTGCATCTCTAGAGTACTAACCATGCTCCAGCCTTAGCCACGCCCTCTGAACTGGTTACACAGCTCAGCTGACTCAGCTGACACTCATTATCAGTCCTTTATAGACCCTGTCTGCGCAAAGTCTCTGGCATGTTAGCTACCCAGTTTCCGAGCCTTGTACTTCCCTTTACGCTTAAACTGTGTTTTGACCTTGTTTTGCTGATCCACGTCTTGTTTTTTGCCTCGGGTGTTCCTCTTCGCTCCTGTGATCCTTTCTACCTGTTTTTTGATTCATGTTTCGTCATAAATCCATTGTTTACTCGTGCACCAGTGTCCAGCTGCCTTGATTCGTTCACTTCAAGTTGTTAAATTAGATGTTAAATCTGATCTGATCCCTTATGCTGCATGGCACCTCTGGTATTAGCTGACTTCACTCCAGTTATCCAAGGCAAAGGTCTGCTGTCATTTATTTATGCATTACTGTAGGCTAAAGATGAATCTTGGTAAGTAAACCCAGTTAAGCATGTCTCCCATACAGATGGCTTCCTAGTGTGGTTGTTTGGTGGACTCACCGGCTTGTCTTTGATGGTGGGGCTGGACACACAGAGATAGAGCTTTCCATCCTCCTCCAGGCAGGCCTCAATCAGCGCCTGCACGGAGCTTTCTTCTTGGAACAGCAAAAAAGCATAACCTTGGCAACAGAACAAAGAAACTGACCATCAGAAGCCGTAACCAGTACAACCATTCAGTTTTGATGTGCAGACCTAAAGGCTGAGAGCATAGGGCTGCAGGCTTTCTGCATGTGGGACTTCAATCAGATTGCCCTATGTTAGAATCACAGGGACTGCAATTAGCATTAGCAATACACATTTTATCATACATTTATAATATATCCATATTTTATGTACACCGATCAGCCATAACATTAACACCACCTGCCAAATATTGAGTAGATCCCCCCTTTACCTTTTGGAGGGAAATAGGATTTGCTCTCTGCTTTGTGTGGCCAATCAACAACCAGGTGTCCAAAACGGCGGAAACTGGATGTGATCTCATCTACATATTATGCCGATAGAGAGAGAGAGAGAGAGAGAGAGAGAGAGAGGGGAAAATAAAGAGTGAATAATAATGGCAGGACTTGAAACTGAGAGAGAACTGTGAGGTTTAGCTCGAGGAAGGACATCTCACGTGAAAAAGCCACATGTAAAAAGAAAAGATCTCAATGTTTTTTTTTCCTTTCCCAGCCCACCTTCATCTATGTCCGGAGGCAGGCCACCCACAAACACTTTACGGGAAAACCTCTCGATGCGCTCCCCGTTCTGATGTGGGTAGTTGGGGGAACCCAGAACACCTGGAACACCCTGGTTGCCGTGCCCATCATCAAGGAGGCTGTCATCGAGGGGAAACAGGGAGGAGCGACCTGTAAAATAGAAAGAATGACAGGTGAGGTGGTGTATACGGATATTTGTACGTGGATAATTTGGCAGGCAGTCCATACACATGTGTCAGTGATGAATTCTGGACATGTATGAGGTGAAGCTAACTGAAGTGAGCGTTGTGTGTTTCAGTAAGGAAATGATTTACTAAAGCATAAAGCACAACCAGACTCATGCAAAACCTGTAACTCAGGCTGTGTAGTACAATAACTGGTTGTAATAGATTGCTGCCGAGATATGCTGGATTCATTGGTTTTGTACTGGAGCTACAGGCCTGATGTAGACAATAACTCATAGAAGTGTGTACTGACCAGTTCGCACAAAACATCACACATTAGCCTCAAAATGTTGTTATGTAATCTCAACTAGACTTGAAACTATGTGATTGTACTGTATTTTGAGAGTTGGGTTGCCAATTGTTTTTTATAAACAGGGCAGGGGGTTGGTGGCGACAACTTGATTTGGATAGAAATTGTACTGTTAGCATTGGAGGGACAGAATTTCCCCAAAGCCCAACTTAAACAATGCTGTTATCTATAAAAATAAAAAATGGACATTGCATGACTACATGACACTGCAGCCAAAGCTTTTTTTACACCAATCAGTAACAACATTATGACCACTGACAGGTAAAGTGAACAACATTGACTGTCTAGTTATCTAATTACAATGGCATCTGTCAGGGGGTGGGATATATTAGGCAATAAGTAAACAGTCAGTTCTTTAAGTTTGACATGCTGGAAGCAGGAAAATGGGCGAGCGTAAAGATCTGAAGCACTTTAACAAGGGTCTTATTGTGATAGCTAGTCAGAGCATCTCAAAAAATGGCAAGGAGTGTTCCAGGTGTGCAGTAGTTACTACCTACCAAACATGATCAAAGGAAGGACAATTGGTAAATCAGTGACAGGATCATGGGCACATAAGGCTCATTGATACATGTAAGGAGTTATCTGGTACAATTTTAAAGAGGAGCTCTTGCTCCACAAAATGAATGCTGTCCGAGAAAGCTGTCAGAACACTCAGCATGCCAGAGCTGTTTTTGTGGCACAAGGGGGACCTACACAATATTAGGCAGGTGGTCATAATGTTATAGACGATCGGTGTATGTTGATATATTTCACAATACATCATACAATGTCAGAAACGTCTCAACCAGATTACTTAACAACACCACACTCTGCAGGTAGACAGTTTACACAACCCTAGCTATGGGCATGTTACCTTCCATTTTTTGTTTTTTACATAAGCCTCACGACTCCAGTGCAATGCTTCAGACACCAATACACTGACTACATTGAGGCATCATGGAATAACTGTATTGTATGCTAATGTATCACTCCTGGGACAGCTTTTGCTTTAGTAAATCTGGCCTTAAAGCTGCTGGGTTCATTATGTGACTCAAAAATGCACACGCCATTCTCAGGAAGCCCAGAGTGGCACTTCAATACACAGAGGATCTGCTGCAGGGCAACATAGTCAGATGTCACTCTCATTTAGAGCTTAAGTGTAATACACACACACACACACACACACACACACATAGACAATGAAAAGCGCACATATTTGAGCCATGCTAATACACACAGCATGGCACGGGAAGTTACCTCGGCGTCTCCCATAGCTCCTTGCTGCATGTAAACAGAACAGAGTAAAGACAACTATAACAAACTTGAGATGACCTTCATCGTAACTTCAACCTGAGACCACACACACTCACACATAACCACATATTCAGTGTGGGCACCCCTGGTCCAGTGACATTCTGGGACATTCTCAGTGAAAATAAGTACACATCCTCTACAGAGAACACACTTTTCTTTACAGAGAACACACTTTTCTCTACAGAACGCACATTTAATGCACATTTTGTCGATGTGATGAGTTTAACAAAATGGGAGAAAGTGCTAATAGAAACTGCACTAAAATTTGCAACAAAATGCTGTAAGTTTACTTCCTGTAGGAGATGTGTATTCATTTTTGCCTCAAAAACCACAAAACACCATTTGACTCGGGAGTTTTAAACTTTTGCATACAAACATTTCTTGAATCAGCAGCTTTTACCAGCAATACCAAAAAAAGAGTCATTTTACTTGAATTATTTCTCACTTGTAGCAGAGCAGTTGATGGAACTGTGCTGACTAGAACCTGTGGTTCTGAGTTCCAAAGTTTGACAACAGTAATGCTTTTTCAGTCAAGCAGTTTAAACAATGTAATATAATATACTTAGTAAAAAAAATGGAGCAAGGGCGCCAGCTCTGTTATTGAGTGATCAAAAAATTGAACCCCGGTGGTACCACAGCCATTCGTGAATGAGAGCCGAAAAAAGCACAATTTACTTTGCTCTCTTTGGATGGGTAAGATGGCCCTCCCTCTCCCCCATCACTCAACAGGTTACTGAGAGAGAACTGATGTAATTGGCAGCCAGTGCTGTCTTTCATGTGAGTTGCACTGTCCAATAATGTTGCAGTGACGAAAAAATGAAGCTGAAATTCACAATATCTGGAGGGAACGTGGTAGCCTTGTGGCAATTGTGTTATTGGGGGAAATGAGAAAAAGTCCCCCTTGAAAAAAGTGGACTGAATTACAACTTTAATTAAAATTTGCTCCGGCACTGAGCAACCGGGATTAGCATCTTCTCTTTTCAAAAGACAGCTATGTGTGTTTGACCTGAATAAAGTCAGCAGTCATTAGGCTTTCCAAAGAGGAACACTGCTCCTCTATCTCCCCCCAACAGATCCCCATCAACAGAGCCCCCCAGCGTATCATGTGACCCATGGCCGACATTCCAGCCAATCACATGACCCGCACCGCATGCTGAGGACTCATGTGACTTACAGCAATAAGTGTACCTTTCCTCAGTCATGTGACCAAGCAAGCAAAACAGCCCTGCCTGCATGACTGGGTTGGAACATTTGGGTGTGAAACAAACAAGCATAGTTTTTGCATACTGTGTTCATCAGTCAGTGTCATTTTATTCTAAAACTTAAAATATTGCTCAAAACTTTTGATGAAATAAACCGTTTGTTGAAATAAACTTTCAAACAAATTACAAAAGAGATTAACGTGACTTTTGCATTCGCTCACACAGTGTACGCATAGAAGAACTTGTATTTGTACCTGGATTCAGAGATGAGTAAACCTTTAACTGGTCTTCTGTATCAGAGGCTGTGTGACGCCACAGTTACTGTGTGCACTGCTAATGAGTTACATCTTAAATACCACTTTACTATTATCAGATGACTGTGTTTCACAAGCTTGAGTGTGTTCACAATGACAAATAGTCACTTTCACTGCTATACGTCATGCTGACCGTTGTTCTATTCTCTGTGAAAAGCGCAATAGAAAACCCGGAGTACAGGCTGTAAATGACATAATTTTGAGTACAGACTTCACTCCCAATGTCCATCGAAGGCAGTCTTAGTGTAGCTAACACGTAACACCATGCATGCCATTTGAATTGAGAATCCACAATTCAGAGTTCCCATTGGAGGTTTCAAATGGAATACCTCCTAAAATTGGATTTCCAACTTGGAAAGTCAAGGAACCCACAGCAGCCCTGACCTCACAAACCAAGATGGCTGCTCTGTGCATCAACAGAAGTGAAAGGCGTAGAAAATACTTATTATTAGCACTTCTGTCTCATTAAATTAGTTACACACATTAATGCACAGTTTCTATGTGTGGACATGCTGTTACAGCATATATATGCACAAAATACTTTGCAATGTGTTACTATAAACCGGTATTGCTAACACTGGCTAACAGTGACACAGCAATAGAGTTTACACTGTGCTAACTGCATAACTAATCCAAACATGTTTTTCCTCAAAATATGTTACTTAATCGCTATTAGACTTGTGTTTGTGATTTCTAAATCTTAAGGATTCTATTGTCTATTTGTTTATGATGTTTATAATTTGTTTATGATGTCTGCTAGTACTGTTTACAACTTGGCAGCATACTTCTTTTTGTGCTAATAGGCTATCAGCTTACTTGTACCTGTAGTACAGCCATGCTGTATATACATGCTGTATATTTGTCAATTTCTAATCTATTTAATAATGTCATGCAGTATCAGAAACCACTTTGCAAATAAATGGAGAGCTGATATGTGTATGGAATTGACACAATGCTAGCTGCTAGCACAATGCTAATATGGGTTGCCATATTTATTGGTAAGCTGACCCAAACATGCCAGACCTCCGGTGTGTTTTCAAGTCTCAATTAGCAAGCACCCACTGCAGTTGACCAAAATTTCAGGACAGGCTAAATTTCACACCCAGGTTAGCATTGGCTTTTCGACATTAATTAACTAAACTTTTTGCAGGTCTGGCAGTTTGGGTTTCTCTCATTATTGGACAGGTGGGTGAGGGTCTTGACTGCTAGTGTCTAGCTCCTATTGCTTGTTAGCCAAAATAGCCTTGCAGCTTCAGACAAACAAAAGAAGCAAAAATTAGCTTATTAGCTAATTAAATTTATCAGCAGATCAGCAATGTTTTAAAAGTTATAGTGTAAATCTGTCTTCTCCTTTAAAGAAAGAACCAACAGATTTGAGCATAAGTCTTACAGCAACAGCTGCCGTAGACATGACATTTACACACAACCATGTTAAAACACTAAAAATGCAGGATCGACAGTCAGGCACGGATTATGAGGCCCAAAGTGAGCCCAGACGATCCGAGCCCGACCGTGCGCAGAGAGCAGATGTTTTGGTCTGTGTCCTTTGCACTGCTATAAATGGACAAGGATTGCCTGAGCACGCGAATGCCGCTGCCAAGTACTCCATCTGCGCTTTCCTTAACCAGCCACGAGTCACAGGCCAATGTGGAACTGCACTGTCTTCTCAAACGTTTCCATTCCATCGTGCAGTCGGAATTCAGGAACTGTGAAAAATTGTGTTTTCATTTTCAGCTTCCCATGCGACGCACAAGTGACCAGTGGCCACACATCAATGTGGAGCTGGACTAGGGATGAACGATTTGGACAAAATATACAGTATTTCAATTATACTGCTATGTATTGTGATTGCAATGCCTTTAAGTAGCATTTAAGTAATGCTTAAAGTACATAATTATTGTTAAAGTTTTAAAATGTATATTCCGCTTCCCCTATTTATACAGTCCATATATGGAAAATATACTGCAAAAAAGGCCAGTTTTTAAATAATACTTTTTGTGATGTCACAAAACCAACTCATTTTATGTATCTGCTAATTCAGCCTACAGCAGATTGACATGCTGAAGTTTTAAGGAGTGTTTTAGCCCTGTGCTGCCTTTTGAAGGAGCTGCAATACATGGCCACCAATCAGGAAAGCCTAATTTTAAAAGACACAATAATAAAACCAGCATGTTTATCTAAAAAGGATAAACAAAGGTTGGAAAATGGTCATGTAAGAATGAATTATGATGTGTTAAATGTTATTGGTACACATGGGTGGAAACACCCAGCAACTACATTTCACTACATGTTGTACTCTTATAACTATGTATGTAACAAATAAACCAATCTTGAATTTTGAAAACTACCTGGAGCTGTGATTAGTCATCCAGTTAAAAACACTGTGACTGTACATTTGCATATTACAACTTTTTGCTATATTGTAGAGGCCAATATCACAAAAAATAACAGACTATATATATTCTGTAGCTCTCAGCCACCAAAAAGCCATGGGTCATGTTGATCAAACATACCAGAATGCGAGGTGATAAACAAGGGACACTTGTGGCAATGTTACTTTTGTGGTCTATTATAGGTGATTTGTGGTTCTTTGTCTTGTCTCTAAAGGAACATTTCAGCAAAATTATAAACATATTTTTACTCTTTCCTTAGGTGTCCTTAATCAGCTAAGACATTTTTACTGCCAAAATGTTGCTTCTTTTGTATAGAACTGCACACACAAGATTAACATTATCAACAAACACTAGAATTCAATAGCCAACCAAAAATACACAACCACAACCTTCTCAAAACATGAACAATCTATAAAACTGAACAAAACTTCACCTCTACAGGCAGCCATTTCAGACAACCACCAGGGCTGGTATTCACAAGGCAGCCGTACATAAGAGGACTGGGTCACACTGACAAGTTTATGTGGCCTAAATGAAGTTCTGGGTGCCATTTGAGAAAGCTGAGAGAGCAATTTGGGTGACTATTGGCTTCTAGTGTTTGTTAGCAACATTAGCCTTGTAGTTCTAGTGCTAAATGAAACAAGCAACACTTGCATATCAAATATGATCTACTACATGCAGTACATGAAGGAAAAGTGTGTAAATTTAACCCACCACACATCAGCCCACACATCTTAACAGCTAAAGATCTTTAACCTAATACTCACTCTGCTTAGTGTAACACAGGATGTTGGTTTATCACATGAGTCCTAGTGACAGTCAAAGTAACTTATGTGAGAATGCATTAAATTACTTGAGAAAGAGATCCAGAGTAAGACTTGACTTGCCTTGACATGCTAACCCTACGGGAAGCTAAGCAGTAGTTCATGCTTTCCTAACTTCTAGAAGACTGGAGTTGTAGACTGGAACTCTAAATAGGAACGTTGAGAACGTGGCAGCCTGTGGGCTTACTGGGACAAGGCATCTGAGCATACCATTATTCCAATCCAGTTTACACTAAACGTCTTGCTTATGACATTCAAAGCCCTTAACGGCCTATTTCTGGCATATCCTACTGATCTGTTCAAGCGTAGCCACTTCACCCAGCTGAGGCAGGCTTACTGCACACTCCTAGAATCACTCACGGTTCAGTTGGTGGGAAATCCTTTTCTTATGTAGCTTCTTAACTCTGGAGTAGCATTCCAGAGGACATTAGGAATATAAGCTGTGGTTTAAAAACGTATTTGTTTGGGGTGGCTTAAGGGTGCTGTTATTTCATTTAGACCATGATATCTGTAAATAGGCGAATAAAGGCCTCGCAGGGGTTCTTTGCACATTTTTTGCATGAAACCATAGAAGA
The DNA here is from genome assembly GCA_037974385.1 of Arnoldichthys spilopterus. Taxonomy (NCBI): domain Eukaryota; kingdom Metazoa; phylum Chordata; class Actinopteri; order Characiformes; family Lepidarchidae; genus Arnoldichthys; species Arnoldichthys spilopterus. Next base: position 4,374,088 of record JBBPDA010000132.1, on the reverse strand, counting down.
AGCAATTCTAATGGTTCTTACCCTTATTGCAAATCATACACTCGAACTCTAAGAATCTTTTGTAAAGTTTAAATATCCTACACATGTTGTAAATGTTCTAGAAAGAACCATCCAATTTGAGAACAAGAACCTTTACATCACATAAAGGATTCTGAACTGTTAAAAGTTCTTCTCCTGTACAAATCTAATTCTCATACAGTTCTTTAGGGAGGCAAAAGGGTTCTTTTGTGGCATCACTCAAAGAACCATTTGTGGCACCAATTCTTGACCCTAAAACTGTGGATAATCTACTGAATTTCACCTGATAGTTCGTCAACAGTTTAAACATTGGCACATCCAGGTGCAGCAGAGCATTATTACATTAAAACAGCCTTGAATCTGACAAACTTCAGAAGTACTGTAGAACACAGACTCCCACTGAGCATATGTCGCATGGCCTTGTGATTGCGTTTGCTGCTATTTGGGACAGATAAAAAAAAAAATCAGTAAAAGAAACAGTACTGTGCAAAAGTCGTAGGCCCTTATGTTAATAGTTGAAAGCCATTTATCTGAGCAGTGAGATTCTACAGCAACAACACAAGTGAACATTAGAATCAATGCAAACAAACAGAAAAGCAGTGAGAACAATGAGGATGAGCTGTTGTGAGCAGTAGTTGGTGAGTTGGTGGTGGAGATGCATGTTTGGCTCCTCCACCTCCTCCATGTCTCCAGTCACTAAATGGATGTGTGAAGCTCCATCAGCACCTGATTTCATCTAATGAAGCACTGACTGAGCCCAAATCAAGCGACTTGATGGAAGCTACAAGTAATACTGGGCGTCCACTTGGAGAGAAATGGTCAAGCCAACAAACTGACACATAAAATCACTGTTTACTGTTTTACGGTTATTAGTATTTATACTAATTTGAGTGTTTTTAGAGAAAACAAAACACTTTCTGCCCAGATAAACAGCTTTTTATGATCATTTTCTCAGGTGCCTAAGACTTTTGCACAGGACCATATGTAAAGTTGGTCTGCCCAAAGCTGCCACACGTTCAGGAGAGAATTAACAAGGGAGTCTTGCTTTCAGCAAATCACCAAAACTCGACCAGTGTAGTCCGTACGAAGTGAAGCATATTCACCCTCCTGTGTTTTCTACTGGCCACAGTAGAAGGGAGTACAAACTAGTTGGTTTACACCAACACCCCTCTAAACCACCCTGCTGTGTGAAAATATGTATGGGCTACGCATTGCTACGTGCTGCCAGGAAAAGCTGCTGTACACCAACATTTGCAGAAGAGCTTTAAAATGGACACACACACACACACACACACGTTAAAACTTAACTAGAGCATTGAAATGGTGGTCTACTGGTTAACACCCATTGGCCTAACCGATAAGGCTATGATGTACAGTAGTGGTACAGTCTGGGCATTATTTCAGTGACCTGCTGGTCATTACAAACAGTCTTACCAACAAATCCAGTCTTCCAGTAGAGATGGATGCCGAGTTAAGAGCATGGTTATTATGTTAAAGATGATATGGTCAACAGGACAGAGCAGAGAGAGAGAGAGAGATGTGACTGGGTGATATAATTACCATTGAGCATGAGCAGGCCGTCGCCACCAGGATGCGGACATCCCATGCGGCCTGAACGTGAAAGAGAAAAGACACACACACATAGAGCTGCATGAAACACAAGGACAAATGGGAGACATGGGTGTTTGCCATGGTGTTTAGTGTTCATGCCACAAACAAAAAAGCCATTTCAGGTGAAATGCTTTGGAAACACTTGTTTTTTCCCCACCCATTTTCATTTGGCCTCTTAAAATGCACCTGAGAAAGAAAATGTGTGTGGCAGCTGAGGTGCGTATGGGTAGCTGACTGTATGAATATGTGTCCCTTTGCACATATTAGATAAATACATAAATGCATAAATACATACATACTCGATTTGATATGATATTTAGTGCTTCTGTGTGATTTTTCATTAAATATATGTTTATGCTTTTTTCCATCATTGAAAAATTAATAACTTGGGGGGAATTTGGGAATTATTTGGAGACTTAAACCTTCATTTTAAAAAAGTAAACTAATATTACATCTCTAACACACTTAAACAATATGCATGTCCTCAACTCAGAACTGCTCTCATGGTTGTGCGCTGGTAGTGCTGCATATCATTCACAACCTACTACAGCTTAAATCTCATTGTCAAGATACAGACTGTGTTCGTATTACTGTCATTAAACAGCCAGTCTTTCCTCACCCCCTTATCTGTGAAACTCCACAAATGTTCCATATCATGCTCTTTATTTTCCCTTTTTGGTTGTATTACTCCACCAGTGTGCTGCCACATCATTGCAGACTTTCATAGCGATAAGTGTTCACAGCTAAATTTAGCTAAAGCAGTGTCCCCGGCTGCTAAATATGATGCCATCACTCTTGCATCAAGCTATAGCGACATAGGGCATCTCCTGAGGTCTGAGGTCCTCGGATTGTTCTCCACTGTAGTGAACAATATTTGTATTTTCCATTTTCTCTCCGTTTACAAGTCAGATTTAGCTCATCAGCTAATTACCGCACCCTTCACGAGCTGAAAGCAGGTGAACAGCAGGAAAAGCAATGCACGTTGTAGCCCTTCAGGACTGAATTTGAGGAACACTGCTCTACGATGTTGTATTTTTTCCCCCATACAGAACTTAGGCCTATAGATTTCATAGCGTTTTTCATAGCGATACGTTTTTACAGCTAAATATAGCTAAAAGCAGTGTCCCTGGCTGCTAAATACGATGCCATCACTCTTGCATCAAGCTATAGTGACAATGTACAGTGAGGGTCAAATATAGAACGGTTTGTAGTGAACTAGGCCTATTTTAGCAACCCAGCAACCTACCAGTGGTGACTGACCTCATCACTTCCCCCTGCACTGTGTGCCACAAAATTATTTGCCATTGTCCCACCCTCTCCATGCACTTTGCTTCCAAATCTGTGTTTGTGATAAAAAACAAAAGGCTCATAACCTCCCCCAGCCATGTCGCCACAGGCCATAACGCCAAACCTTGTGACCCACAGGAAACACCACAATCTGTGGAGATTTGAGAACGTTTTGCAATGCAAATGTGGTATAAGCTTCCAGTGGCAGTGGTGGTGTAACCGTTCGGGAGTTGCCCCTGTGACCTGGTTCAAATCCCAGACTTGTACAAGTACCACTGAGGTACCCGTGAGCCAGGTACCGTTCTCAATCACTGCCCCCCCTGAGTGCTGCCTACGTCAGCCGCCCACTGCTTCTACATGAATGGATCAAATGCAGAGGTCACATTTTGTTGCGCTGTGCTGGGGTTGGTTGACAACGACAGTCACTCACTTACTCCCATGACTCTTAACCTCACTGCAAATCTAATAGAGCAAACTTTAGACGCCTAACGATTCCGAAAATGAATTATTCGAAAATAATACGGTTATTATGCATACAAAAAATATACAAACAAACAGGAAGAGCGGGACTACATCTGCCCTTCCAGGCGCAATGAAAGAATCATCCAAAAATAGTGTGAAATATTGGTCAAGTCTAAATCTGTCACATGTCAATATTATTTTATTAAGCAAAAATCTGCTGATACCGTTTTGATTCCGACGTCATCTCACATCACTGTTCCCCTTCACTCCTCTGCTAGAGCCTCCATCTTTCCCCTAAGAGTATGAGCTAGTTTCTAACACATCTATCGCTGCTTTTGTGTTCTACAACGCCCAGTTCAGGCAGACATCTGTCCCTTTCTCTGTTCATACTAGGGGTGTAACGATAAAACGACCTGTATCGATGCATTGATAAAAAGCGCACGATCCGATGTATCGACACAAAAATCCACGTGTGTGTTCATTCCCCAATTCATTCACCTTCATTTTACTGTGAGCAGCGTTTTGTACGGAAAAGCTGCTTTTGCTTATGACTACATTTGCTGCATTTGACCTTTTTTAATGAATAAATAAATATGACCAAACCATGATGAAACCTGTGATTTACATCCCTAGTTAAGGGATCCCTAGTTTTCTCATTCGATGTTCTACCCCTGTTATTTCCTGTCCCTCTCCTTTGACTCTTTCTCCTCTAGCGTAAAATCAAATGTTCATGTCAGGCACTGGCATCTACATTTAGAATCAGCTATTCTTTCCTCTCTCGCCCTCTCTGCAGTGAGCACCGCCCCGTATGTCTGCTCCATCTGCTCGTACAGACTGGGTGAGAAAACGGAGAGCGAGAGAGGGCAAGGGAGGGATTGCGAGCAGCACTGCAGCATTCTGCCACTCCCATATTACGGACGAACACTCTGCTTCAAATCCCAGCACGACGGACAAGGACATTCTGTATTTCCAAGGAAAGAGGATTAGGAAGGTCCTAGAGTGTCTCGTGAGGCTGAGGTCCTCAGATTGTTCTCCACTGTAGTGGACAACACTTGTGTTTTCCATTTTCCCCGCGTTTACAAGTCGGATTTAGCTCATCGGCTAATTACTGCGCCCTTCACGAGCTGAAGCAGGCGAACAGCAGGAAACGCAATGCATGTTGTAGCCCCATACAGAACTAAGGCCTATAGACACCTAGGTTTATGGGGTTGTCCCCTTAGAACATGTTCAAAACTCTATATCCTAGATGGAAAAGATTAGGGCTGAACGATTTGGGGAGAATATCGAATTGTGATATTTTTTACCAGTTTTTTTTTTTAAATGTGATTATGTTTTTTAAATTATTTTCTTCCCCCACCCAGACCATTTATTACTGCCAAAAAAGTCATTTTTTTTATTCGAGTCTTGAGCACTGTATATAATGTGTGTAATGTGGCAGACTGCCAGTTCTCAAGCTCTGCATGATTAGATTTCATCATTAACACTAACCTCCACCAATTAAAACCAATATTGGACAATATAGGACCCAAAAGAAACTGCAGCCCTTGCAAATTGAGTCCTGGTACACGACATTGTTGATCCTAGTACATGACTATCAGCACTTTTTAAATCCAGGTGATCTGGGACCCCTCCCATATCAACAACTGGTCCTAGACGTTCATATGAGGGAGTCACATATGTCACCACGTCATGACATATTTGATTACAGCTGATAAAATCTGACTCGATTTGTCATTGTCACTTGTCACTAAACTGCAGATGCAAATCGCCTACTCGCATAGAAAACGACTGCTCGTCTGTCGTCTGCTAGGGAGAACGTACCTTTAAGGGAGTAAACGCTGGACACGAACCATGTCTTGGCTGATACACCACATTTAGAGCAGTATAATATGTCATTTAACAGGATTGTTTCCATGCAGGACAGAGATGTTTGAACATTAGCAGTTCTCCTGGCTGAGCACTGGACAGGAAAGAAGTCTGTTAGTCAATGTGAGGTTCACAGGAAGCAGGATGTGGGTCTTACCCTTGAGAGGGTCCTGCTCTGCCCGGATGATGTCAATCAGAGAACTCTCCAGTGAGTGCATGTTAAGACTGTCGTACATTCTGCTCCGATCCTAAAAGAGAGAGAGGGAGAAAGGGAGAGAGACAGAGATAGAGAGAGAGAGAGAGAGAGAGAAAGAGAAAGAGAGAGAGAAAGAGAGAGAGAGAGAGAGAGAGAGAGAGAGAGAGAGAGAGAGAGAGAGAGAGAGAGAATCAATTACTGTGCTCCAAAAGGTCCCTGAATCACTAATCCATACATTAGAAAATCGGCAGCACTTAAATGCAATAGGACACTTTACACCAATCAGCCATAACATTAACACCACTCACAGGTAAAGGTAATAACACTGACTATGTCGTTTTTTTTCATTACAATGGTGCCTGTCAGGGGGTGCGAAATATTAGGTTTCAAGTGAACAGGCAGTTTTTGAAGCTGATGTGCTGGAAACAAGAACAATGGGCAAACGTAAGAACCTGAGCCACTTTGACAAGGGACTTATTGTGACGGCTAGACAATTGAGTGTCTCCAAAATGATCTAGGTATGCAGTTGTTAGCAACGACAACTGGTGAACTGCCGACAGGCACCCAAGGCTCATTGATGCCTGTGGAGAGACCCTGATTGCACAGAAGAGCTACTGTGGTTTAATAAGTGATGCTGACTCTGATAGAAAGGGGTCAGAACACACAGTGCAGCACAGTCAGAGCTGCTCCAGCAGCAGGAGGGACCTACTCAATACTAGGCAGGTGGTGTTAATGTTATGGCTGGTCGATGTAAACACTATTATGTCTAACATTACACAGGTTTCCTCACGTTCTGTCACAAAGGCCGCTTATACATAGCGCACTGCAGTTCACTGTGGGGTTGCCAGACTGCACTGGGGATTGTTTTCAGATGCCACTACAAAATGGCAGACTTGCACTATATAGTGAACAGCCACAGTTCGGACATGGCCAGTGTTCTTGCACAATATACACAAAGACACACCATGGTGACCTGTGGCCTGAGCATTATAGGATTAGGGAGAGTGTATTAATGTGGCCAAGAGCATGCTGGGACATTCCTTCTGTGCTGGTTCACGTGTGTTTATAAAGCGCCAGCGCTGCAATGGATTCCCCTCCAGCCCTGAAATACCAGCAGAGACGAGCACGCAGGCCTTTAGGACGCCCTGCGAATGGTGTTCCGTGTGGGTGTGGAGGCCAGATATCATCTCTTTCTACTTTGCTATAAATGTCAGAAGGGCATCCCCTGCTGCTCTGGCAAAAACAGTTCCACAGATGTGTGTGCATGTGTGTGTGTGTGTGTATGGACGCAGAGGGAATGTTTACTCCACACACACTCCTTTCATCCCTGCAGTTAAGAAACAAGGAAAAGACAAGGCCTCTCACACACACACACATACAGGTTGGTATTGCTATCTTTGTGAGTACACTCCATTTACTTCTATAACACTGCATTTCAGTAACACTGCACTAACACCTAACCCAACCCCTAACCTTAACCTCAGTAAACCAAAGACAACCTTTCTGCTCTTTTAGTTTTTCCCTAAAATAGCTGAATTTGTGGCGAAAAACAGCATTGTTCCTTGTGAGGACCAGCAAAATGTACTGACTTCTACAGATTTTCCTGTATTGCTATCATTATGAGGACATCTGAACAAAATATATGTTTGGACACACCACACACCACACACACACACTGTGCACTCAGGAGCTATTTTTGTAAACACACTGCACGTGTCAACAGCTGCCATGAAATCCGCGTCAGGGACAAAAAGTTCTTGGACGCCACTGTGAAGATATCCCTCTGATCAGACCGCCTGTGCAAAAAAATAGTTTTTTCACTCTTGACGTGAGTCTACAGGGAGTCTCGCCTCATCATGGAAAAGGAATGCCTCCCTAGCAGTTACCAGTTCACCACTTGTCCTTGCTTGGATCACTTTTGGTAGGTACTAACTATTGCACACCTTACACACTCCACAAGACTTGCTGTTCTGGAGACGCCCTGACTCTGTTTTCTAGCCATTACAATAAGGCCCTTGTCAAAGTGAATCAGATCCTTACGCTTGCCCATTTGTTCTGCTTCTAGCAAGACATGACTGTCCACTTCAAATAATTGTCACTGGCATTCATGTAAATGGTGTTAATGTTATGGCTGATCAGTGTATGATATTTCATGGTAAAAACATGGCTTCAAACAGAGTCTGTGAAAGAAAGGCTCTTGACTTTGTAGGCCAGTTTTCCAGACAGATTTAATCAAAATGAATGTGTTCATGGTAATGTTATGTAGCCTTAAACGTCTGTAGGATCCCGGCACTAGCCTGGAGAGGTTTAGAATTACAGCTCTGTAGTTAATGACCTCTGGACTCGAGCAGTCTGCCCTGCCCTGCAGAAAACTGCAGCCCGGCACTAGCTAAATGTTGTCCTTACTGCAGCACTGCAGCACTAGCTGAAGTACAATCTCAATGCATCACAATACGCAGGCTCATGTAAATGTCCTGATTCATGAGTAAACCACACCTAAAGGGCTACAATTTGTGAACAATGCACACTGCAAACATAAGACAAAATCTTACAGCCTCTTTTGTTTTACCAGTATTGTAATTTGGAAAATAAAATTGCTAAATATTTAAATAAAATTTAAGCTAATGTTTGGCTATTGGAACATTTGCAAGTTTGAATAACCAGAAATTCAAATTTTCCTAACAAGAGCAATAAGTGCATTAACTATCTGCAATATCAGTCAAAACTAAACATCTGTGCCATATGATTCCGATAACATTGTGCCTTCCTTCTAGCAACCAGCTGCAGTATCACAGTAATTGCATAGTAACAATGTAGCAACCACCTGGAATACTACAGCAACCGCCTAGGAATCCAATGGCAACCACCTGGAACACCATAGGAAGTTCCAAGCAAGACCCTAGTAATGTACGAAAATCATGATTCATTTGAAATATTGATAGGCTGTTTCCCTTAATGTGAGATGCAGTATCAGCTCCCATATTCTCTGTTGATGTGCGTTCTGCTGTCACGCCCATTGCCTCTACTGTAGTCACTAGGCACGCCCCCAGCCGAGTTACAGTGGTTTTTCACTATTTTTGTTTGTATCTTTTTTTGGCTGTTTTCTGATATTTTGTCCTTGCCTTGCTGGACATTCTCTGATGTTGTTTGCCCCTGGATTACCATTTTCCCCTCTTTTTTCGGATTCTGACTACTGGATTACATTTTTGGACTGTTGCCTTTTAAAAAAACATCTTTTTACTCAGGCACCTGTTACCAGCTGCCCTCATCGTCACATCTGCTCTAAAACATATTTAAATTTACACCATTGTGTGCGAATAACTCCACTGTTTTATTCCAAAAATCACTGAGTAAATCATTAAGTACTTAACTGGATCTGCATATTTGAACAACCATGGCTTTCCCTTATACAAATGATACGTGATGCAACTCTGGTCTCTGGCATTGCCTGCAGGAGCAGCAGGCCTGTGGTGGATAATACCAGATTACAGCAGGCCTGCTCTCGGTCCCTCCCCATCACCACCGGCCGCTTAAGGTCCGGCTTTAGCGCAGATCTGTGGGAAAAAACTCGCACACACCGAATGAACGTCCTTAAGCCACTGCCAGTGTTCCAGTCTTATCTGTTTTTAATCTCTCACTGTGGAAAGCCCTGGTTCTCACTGCAGCCCGCAGATAGAGGTTGATATCATGGGTTTGGGAAACAATGGTAGAAATAGGAGAAGGTTGGACGATGCAGGAGGCTTTGCTGTTGAGAACATCCACTACTGGGACTTAGTCGCCAGTGGGACTAGCAGGAGAATTCCCAGCGGGTCGCTTTGTCTGTTAGGCATTCTGTCAGTCCACAGACAATGAGAGATAGAGGGAGAGAAAGAGAGAGAGAGAGATGGCATGTGTGGCACCTACCAGCTACCTGACCAGTGTTTGGAGACTTGTGACTGTAACTCCACTACTTTTGATGTTAACGAGTAATGTAACCAATTACTTTTTCAAAGTAAGTGAATTACAGTCACTGAAATTTAAATGGACTCATTATCTTGCTTAAAAAACAATGATTGGACATTAGCACTTGTAAAACTGGCCAAAAGTGACATTTGATTATTCCTTAAAAAATACAAAAACATGCATCATGTACATAAGTAAAGTGCTATGCTAACTGTAGCTTACCAAGCTTCACGAGGTTCTGTGATTTTGCTGTCTACTGATCAGAATCTAGAGTACATTCGTAGTGCAGAACCCTCTCTCTGAGGCTGATATGGATTATGAAGTGTCTGTCATCATTACTATGCAGCTGTTGCTGAATTATTTGCTCGTTTCAGCTCAAAAGCGAAAGAGAGACTGTGTGACCTGTCCGATATACAGGGCATTCAGTGCAGCAGCCCAGGCGAGGCAGACGGACTTGCTGTATTTTTTTCTGTTTATTTTGGCTTAAACAGAGCCTTCAGTCAAAGTGGGTTTTAAATCTGCATCCCATGGTTAGTAGTAATAAGTATGGTACCATGGTCAAGGGTACCTCAGTAGTGCCCAGAGCAGGATTTGAACCTGCGACCTTCAGGTCCTAAGGGCAATGTCCTAACCACTAGGCCACCACTGTCCGTTATGAAAGCAACACTAAAATAATACAGCTATGTTTGCATTCATAAGAGAACAGAAGCAAACATTTCGAAATATCGTAGAAGTCAGTTTCCATAGCAACAAATTACTTTTTAATTGGCAAAGTAATTAAATTACTTTTAAAAAAAAGTAACTAGTAACTGTACTTAATTACTTACTTTCTGCAGCACGTAGAACACTGCTGACCGATCACAAAACTAAACACCCCCTCCCCTCCCCTTACCAACAAAATCCACCTAACGTAACAGAGGGATTAAAAATTGCAACAATTATATGACCATATGGTGTCAGCTAATTGTCCCCACCATGGTCCTATGTCACATGCTCTAAAACCTATTTATAAATGAAAATCTACTTTTATTTCAAATTACACAGGCCTTATCTGAATACCTGGTTAAGTAAACGTATGTGAGTAAGATGTGATTGGATCTGCATGTTTGTATAGCCACGCCTAACCCTACAAACAATAAAAATTACAAATGACACAAATAATATTTGCACACTTGAGCAAGAGATAGCACAACCCACAGCAGCGGAAAAGTGGTAAAGCAGAGAGGACTGTTTATGGTGGATAAAGTAGCCGGAGATACAGGAATATGGAGGTTTGGAAAATACAGTTTTGGGGATATTTGGGGGATGATGTAGCAAACATCAGTGTGATGAGTGTATTATACCCTGTATTGTGTACATTCACTGGCCACTGACCAACTGCAGCCATTATAATGACTGGTTTTGGTGCTATGGCTCTAACCACACATGGACATTTTACTGGGCATTTTACCCTCGTCTGCTGTCTCAGTATATGGACTTCTGAATAACTGGATGTCGTATTCCCAATGATGATGATCTGGCGAGAGCTGATCATCGATCAGCCTTTCCTCATCAGCTTGGTGTATCTGGGCCCTATTCTAGCAATAATTCAGCAAAAAATTAAACACACTGCACGACGTCGACCAGCCAAGACGTCCAGAGCTTGCTGCTTCAGTTCCGAGGTCATCGCAGCCAAACTGAACCTTGAGATTCTGTCCATGTTTATTAATAACAGTGTGTCACGGTGTCAGAAAGCACATCAGCGAGTCTATTTCACGTATTAACTATTTCACATATTTCACAACCTGACACGGCTTTAGGCGAGCGTGTGATGCTTTAGGCCCCTTTCTTGGCTACAAGCCTCCATTACTTGTTCAAAGCTCCGGCACAAAACTCAAGAAGCAAATATCGGACAAAACGACGTGTCTTAGCTTTGACTACATTTGTCGACAAACCTATTTGGCTCAATCTTCGCTTAAAGCAGAGCTCAGCTCCTCCTGCCCCTTTGCAGAAGGGTGTCGAGACCCCCACGCGTTCAGGTCTTTAGACAGACATATGCCACTGTGGGGAAGTGGGGCTAAAGATAGCATTAGCGCTAGTTGCCAAAAATATAGAAGTGAGAAACAGCTGAGCACCAGGCAAGGAGGGGGCACACAAGGCACACAAGCACACACACACACACACACACACACACTCAGTCTCACTTTGCTATGACTAGTTTTGAAGCTGGCGTTTGTCATGTGAGCAGTTCTGGTAAATCTAATTCAAGATTAAGGGAATAAAACTGTTGACGAAGAACTGCCAGTGTCAGACCAGATCACCACAATACACTCTCCACTTACAAAGCACTGCTTTCTGTTATAGCTATGAGTGAAAAAACATATTATATACATATATATATATATATACATAACTTTGGAATATTCATGACCTAAATATGAAAATCACGACGCAATTTATATGATCCAGTTTTTACAGTTTTCCAGTACTTTTTTAGCTACATTGTTGCATTCTCATACCGCGTAGGGGATCAATAAAGTTCTATTCGATTCATCACTATCCATTGTGCATTTATAGCATATCTGCCCCCACCTCCCCACCTCCCCACCTCAGAAACCGACCAGTCCATGTTCTAATCACCCAAAACACAACTGACCTAATGTGAAAGTGACTATTTGTCACTGTGAACGCACTCAAGCACCACAACGAAATGTGACCCCTGCATTTAACCCATCACACGCGCACACGTGGAGCAGCGGGCAACTACCAACAGCGCCCAGGGAGCAGTGTAGTGGGACGGAACCTTGCTCAAGGGAACCCCAGTGGTGCCCAAGCTGGGGCTTGAACCAGCAACCTTCAGGTCCCAAAGACAGCGTCCTAACCACTATGCCACCACTGCCCTAGATGTGAATGTAAAGTGTCTGAGCACCTTGGAAAAAGTCTTTAAATTATTAATAATGATTCTTAATTATTATTATTATATCATATATACTGTCACCCAGCTCCTCTGTGATTTTATCCTCTTGCTCTTGCGGATTCTAGTTTCAGTGAAGGCTCTTGAGGGGAACTGGAGCTTTCCACCTAGCTGTTGCTGTTTGCTACTTGTTGGCTAACCTGGATTTCTCTCGTGAGCACTGACCGGTGATGTAAAAGCCATTTAAAAGCTGTATTTTAGTGAGAGGGCTACATATACAGAGCAACAAGAGCAGCTTGTCTTCGTTCTGTGCTACTACAAATGGTCTGAAGGGTCAAATTAGAAAAGTCTGTTCAATACATTACCGGCATTAATGTATAACGGTCCAGTGCTTTTGTTGTTTTTTTACATTTGTATGCAATATTATTTTATGACCCTAATATAACTGATGCAGCTGATCTTCAGATCACTGATGACGTAGGGTTGTATTTTTACACCCTCTGCCCTTCCTTCTCTACCCGCGTCCAGCTGCTGTTCCCTCAGACCAGCGATGACTCACGTACCACAGTTCTGGAGCATGAGGCAAACGGAACCTTGGGAAGGAAAGAGAGCGAGGAGCCAGGAATGAGAGGAATTTTACACTGCAGGAAGGGCGCGGGAACGAGGAAGACGAGAAAGGAACGAAGCGGAGCGAATCGAACAAGTCTGACTGTCATCTGGTGACAGACCCGGTGCTCGAAAGTCCTTTAAAGGGCTGGGTGGAGAAAAGCTGCTCATGCTTGGCTTGAAAAATGCTGTGGGTATAAATGTCTGCCACACCTGTCATACAACTCAGCGAGGGTGTAAACATAAACCTTAGACCGGAACCTGGGCTGAAACATCAAGCCCGCTTCCACAGTGGTTCACCATGTAAATGGTGGCCAGATAAACTCCAGGCAGTGGGATTCATCATCTAAAACATGCTACTAACAGGAACTAGATGAAGCCAGACACTAATTCGCTATTTATAGAGATGCACAGATGTGGGATTTTTAGGCTGATGCCAATTTCAGATTTTTTTAAGTATCTGCTGACGCCGAAACGAAAGACATTTTACAAAAAGCAAAATCTTCCTGGATCAGCTTCAAATTAGATAAAATAAGAAATTTTCCACCTAATCATTTTGTTTGAAATATTGGTCGAATTTATCAAATGTATTGGTCAAATCTGTCCGAAGGCAATGTTTTTTTTAAATAGAAAATATCTGCTGATACCGATATGATTCTGATGTCCTCGTTCATCCCTAGTTTTGGCTCAGTCACAATAGTAATAAATAGCAATAAAGTATCTGAATAACAGCACTAAAAAGATTAGTGATGCACCGATGAGAGATTTGTATGCTGATGCCGATATTTTGATGTACATATCATGCCAGTGTGACTTCTCCTTGCAAATGTCTGCTGCTTGATGATTCTGATATCATCTCGAGCTATTTAGCATCTGAGGAGTTCTTAAACCAGTACCTAAAGTCACTCAGCTGTGGTGTAATGTTCACATTAGTCCTCCTTCCCACACCTCTGAAAACACAGGTCACACCTGCTATTGTTGTTAACACTCTGCTATGTCACCATGCTGCTGTGTTAGCAGAGCTCAGTGCAAACAAGCATGCAGCCAGTCCAATGTGTCATAACAGTACAAATTCATTCCAGAGTTGAGCATATTTGCACACGAGCTAAGTCCTCTGAATCCATTTTGGCAGCTATTTCTAGTGCTGCAAGGCCAGGCGTCATATGCTTTCTCCTCTGAGACAATACTAAAAAACCAATACATAATACCAGTACATCATATTGTTTCATTTAAATTTAAGTACTATTTTTGAAATTTAAATGTAATTACTATTTTTGAATTTAAATTTAATTACTATTTTTAAATTTAATTACCATTTTAAAATGTAAAGGTAATTACTATTTTTAAATTTAAATTTAATTACCATTTTAAAATTAAAATTTAATTGTTATTTTTTAATTTAAATTGAATTACTATTTTTACATTTTAATTTAATTGCTATTTTTTTCATGTATTTAATGGATTTTTATTTTTGGTATATGTCCACTAAAGTCCATGAGTTGGCGCAAGACCTCGTCCTTCTCCTGCATCGCAGTGGAAATGGAAATCTACCGTGTGACTACAACGGCAGTGACTCCTATACATAAAACGTCTGCAAGTCGAGGAACTGTAATAACAGCCCAATTATCGTGATCGGATTTTCGTCTCTGTTGCGATTCCTGCCCTTTGTAATTACACTGTATTGCGAAACAAGACAACTTTCGACTTCTAAGGGTTAACGACAAGTGTTTGTACTTAGAGACTGGTCGCCAGCAGCACCTGATGCAAAACAGCCCCAGGTGACATCCAGTTCTTCCAGCCCGACAGACACAGCATGTGCAGACGAGTGAATCCAGGTGACTGGATGAATACAGATGAGGGAACACAGGTGCTCATGTGTGGTTGAGATGCAAATGAGGTGGCCTTTCTCTCAACAGACACAATAGTCAGGCTCTGAAAGATCCTCTTACACACACTCTCACTCTCTCTCCCCCCACAGTTTCTCTCTCCCTCTCTCCTTCTTGCTCACTCGTCCCCCTCCCCATCTCGTACTTGGATTACCTGTATATATTACGGTCTAAATACGAAACCAGTACTATTATAAGTCCATTTAACGAACATCCTAAGCTGAACCTAAGCTGATTTCATTGCATGTTCCTACGATGAGGTTATACCTTGTATGGATTCGAATTCTAACCATTTATGGTATTTTTATGTCCATTTTCATAGATAATTATATATAAAAATGTCGATACTAGGGCTACATTCGACCTCCTTGTTCGATTTTTTAATATTCTGTGATTGTGATGTTATTCACTTTACCTCTCAGTGGTGTTAATGTTATGGCTGATGGGTATTTACACCCAATGACAATACACAAGAGGATGCTGTTAGCACTCTCTTCATTGCTGTGCATTATTGAAAGAGAGGAAACCCACACTAGCAGGATCATGAATGCATATAAATGTTGGTTTACAAATTGTATGTATAGGAAGTACATTTTGCTGTTATAGATTGTGTGAATATATTTACTTGGGTTTTTTTCAAATCCAGCACACCCATTTTCCTTTACCGCGGTGAGTTTTCACCCCTCCCTAAAAGCCCAAACTCACCCTCAGATAAGAGGACGGTCAAGAAGAAAGGCAAAACCAGTTCAGCCATTTGGAAGACCTTTAGTTTCAACAAGTCCGATGAGGAACAACAACAAACACTGCGTGACATTTGTTAAATGGACAATGAGAAATTGTGTTAAATCATCATGATCTCAATACTGACCAAAATGATCATGACTAGGATTTTTGCTGAGCGGCGCTAACCAACTTTACCAGATTTAATCTACCGGTTGGGGCAGTGGTGGTGTAACAGTTAGGGAGTTGCTTCTTTGACCTGAAGGTCGTGGGTTCAAATCCCAGCCCGGTACAAGTACCACATGAGCAAGATACATTTCCTAAGCACTTCCCCCATGGGCGTTGCCCACGTCAGCTGCTCCTACACAGATGGGTTAAATGCAGAGGTCATGTTTAGTTGTTGTGCGCTGTGCTCACAACAAATAATCAATCACTCAATGCACAGACGCCATTCTTAAAAAGAAAAACAACCAGACATTTAACAGGAGTGTAAATTCTGCAGTGTTGGAGATTGGGGTCTGCAGTCAGTATGGAATATGATGAAATTTCACACAGTCTGCTACATTTCCATCATCAAACACATGCAGACAAATTATAATGTGAACGTATTATTATTAAAGGTCAAATGCAGTAGTGTCGTCATAAGCAGAAGCAGCTTCTCAGTACAAAACACTGCTCACAGTTTTCATTCATTTCTTCAAAATGAAGGAGAATTAATTGTGGCGTGAACACACACATCTATTTTTTGGTCACATCGATATTTTGGATTGTGCATTGTTTTGTTTGACGCATCGATACAGATCGATTCATTGTTACACCCCTTCCATTCAAATACCTATCCATTAAGATTAAGGCCAGAGCACATCCACCAAACAGTCTCCAGCAATTCCCAACACAGGAATGTTGGCAGCTGTCCTCACAATATCCAGAAAAAGAACTGGCCTAGTGAACTAGAGCGAATGGGGGGAGAATGTTCTAAAACCAGCAGTATCATCAGTATCATCTTTGCACACACTGCAACGTGCAACTGCAATGTTGTCAGTTGTGTAGTGTTTGTGGTCCTGTGTTTCCTGCAGCACCGTGGTCCTAGAGGAACGTTGTTCAGTTTCACTGTGTACTGTGTAAACTGTATATGGCTGAAATGACAATAAAAGCCGACTGGACTTGCCTTGACTGGAGTTTGAGATGGTTTGGGTTTGCAACATCATCTCATACTCAACGTGAAGAATTCACAAAACAACCAAGGCGACACAAAAGCAAAAGCTCTGGTACGATATAAACAACATCTTAAACGATCTACGGCACCAATGGCAGTTTGGGTAAAGAGGTCCACTCAAAGCTTCTACATTACACACCCGACCTGCACAATCAGAATCAGCTGCTTCTTGCTCCAGTCGAGCGATATCGAGCAATCGGCCATTTCATGATTTTTATGTTGGCTGATCTTACATCACACGATGCCACCAACACATGTAGGGTGATGCCGCACACGTGCTTCCGCCACGTCATGTAAAGCCAGGGTTGGACAGAGGAGAACGCTGACTCCCAATTCCGCCAGTTCAGCTACTGTTTAGCATCGTGGCAAATGATGGGGAGGATGGGTGGGCAGCAATCTCGCCCACCTTTCTTGGACTACCAGGCAGATGATTGCGATACCTTTGATGATCAAACTCTTCCTAAACCTCTTCATACCTTCTCTGCCAACATCTACTCCACCCTAGGCACCAACACACACACGCAGAGTTCATACCTGCAGAGGCAGCAGAGTGTTGCTGTTGTTGTCAGTGCGGAATACATTCTCCTCTACCCAGGTCTTGGGCCCCAGAGAGGCAGTGGAGCGGGGGAACTTCGGGGGGGCGATGACGTTGCTGGAGAAAGGCTTCTTCATGGGGGAGATCTGACTCAGCGAGCCCGACACACCCATGCCACCCCCACGGCGATGGTCTCTGCCCCAGGACATCCCACCGGAGCTCCAGCCGCTGCCCTGGTGACCACCCCACAGAGACTGCTTCATCAGGGGCTAAAGAGTGAAAGGGGAAGAAGGAGAAGGAGAGAGAGAGAAAGAAAGAAAGAGAGAGGGAGAGAGAGAGAGAGAGAAAGAGGAAGAGAGAGAGAGAGAGAGAGAAAAAGAGGAAGAGAGAGAGAGAGAGAGAGAGAGAAAGAGAGAGAGAGAGAGAAAGAAAAAGAGAGAGGTTGTGAATGTGAGAATTTGTGACTAAATTTTAACACAATGTGCATCAAGTGGTTTAAGTGAACACATAAACAAAAGTAAGAGTGTGTGTGCTTCCTTAAGCATCCGTGTGTGTGTGTGTGTAACTGTGGGTAGGCCTGTTAGTAGGGTAGCGAGGCAGTAAGAAGCTTTAGAGCTTTACCTCTAATTCTAACTGTTCTGTGCACAGTGTCTCCAACAACTCTCTCTCTCTCTCTCTCTCTCTCTCTCTCTCTCTCTCTCGCTCTCTCTCTCAGACACCAGTGAATTCACGCCTGTATCTAACATCGCTGGCTGTGTGTATGTATGACTGTGTTTCTCTTCTGCAGTGTGCATTTGCCACACCCATCTACACAACCTACAGAGACGGGGTGTATAATTACACATTTTAGTAAATGTGTGTGTTTTTGTTTGTGTGTGTGTGTTTGTGTGTGTCAGGACAAAATGAGTGTTTTGGTGGGAATGAGTGATAATAATGTTCCTGTCTAGACGATGGGAAAGAAAGCCTGAGCTGTTTTCCGAACTGCTGCAATCAACGGGACTAAACCACAATGCGTGACTTCTGTTTACACACACACACACACACACACAAAATGTGTGTAAAGAATGGCTGCAGATTTTGCATTGTTATGTATAATTACACAGTGAGAATGGCAAACTGGTAACTATAACACACAATAACTCTCTCTCTCTCTTAGACACACATGGTTGTCAGGATGGGGGACATCATCAATATCTAAACAAAAACCTTTCTCTATCTTTATTGTGTTTTACGTTTTTATAGCTCCATGATCACAAATGGACCAAAAGAAATGCCAAAAAGAACAAAAACTGTTACACTGGCCTCTATTATACAGTAAGAATGTTTTTCCTTCTGCTGTTAATTCACTTTTTCGAAGATATATTTTCTCCCACCCCTAGTTAATATCTATATATAAAAAAAAACATATCCTATATACATTATATATAAGTAACTACATATATGCTTTATTTCATATACATGGTCTAAGTCCCAAACACAAGCAACCTAATGTTTCTATGTGAAATAACATTACTAGCTGTAACCATAGTAACCAAAAAAGATTAGTTTTTGAAACAAAAGAGCCTTTCTTTTTGACATGTTTGCCCAAAAAATCTATTAAAACAATCAATTGATTGAAAAGATGTTTGATCTGTATGGCACTCTATATCGAACAATATCAGATTAGTGATGTCTATCTGTAGCCTGTACCTGTCACTGCATGTGATAGAGCCATGGTAAACCATGTGACTCACTCCTACCCTCCCCCATACCAGCAAGAGCTCACACACACACACAGGCTGTGGCCTGGGCCAGCTCATCCCAATCCAAAACTGAACACACTGCAGCAGTTCCCATGGAGGGTGAAACAGATTGTACCAGTATGTGTTTATGCCCTATATGTTTTATTCTCAAGTCTGTTTTATTTCTAGGGTTCTTGGGGAAGGGGTTAAAGGGTTATATTGGACGAGGCCTTTGGACTCAGGCTGAACATCTGGCCCCAGCACAGAGCAGGCAAACTAAAGAACAATCACACAAGGCAATGATTATTTTCCCTCACAAATGTACTAGTAAACAGCTAAAAAATGGCTAAACATTCCTGTCTGCATTCCCGTCACAGGCTTATGCGCACACATACACCCACATGACCTTCGGGTCACTGGAATGTCACGTGACCCCTCTCTTGCGCTGAAAACAATGAAAGTTCACGCACACGCCCAACGCACCACGTTAAATAATAACGCATTTACACTCACTCCACAAATCGCACAGTGAAGCTGCATTACTGTTTAGCTACACCGCTGTTATTACGGTCTTATTACATAATAGTAACACGAGAACGAGCTTAGTCATGACAGTTAGATCTGAAAGTTCGGTTATTTTCGGTTTTATTGTAATGATTTACCTGTGTACGAATAATAAGTAGCGATAAGTAGCGATTTCGCAATTTAAAACACTCTAATGTTTACACCGAAAATGTTTAATTTTTGTTACCACAGAATATTGCCAGGCATATGATATATGCCCGTGCTTGTTCCATTGCGCGCAACGCATCATGGGAATTGTCGTTCTTTGTCGTGCTGGGCAGCGTTAACTGCCATGAAATGTCTCCGTTTGGGAACTACAACCTGACAAATGGCTGGCAAGCGAAATTAATAATGTTTTTTTGTTATTTATTTTACTTACAATATAGGTGGATGTCGCGTTTAAAGAAAAAAAACACTGAATTTTCTGTTCACACGCTGAAACGCGAGTACACCGCACTTATGTTACATTAGCAGCAGGTTCTGTTATGGCCACTGGGTCCGAGAAGGGCCGGAGGTGAACCGAGCTGACGGAGGCGTTTTTCTGACTCACCTGGTGGTGGTTGTAGTTGTTCCTTTGCTGCAGGAAGGCTCCGTGCTGCTGCGGGGCCATGTGGGGGCTTCCCGGGGAGCGACGGTTCTGAGGCGGCTGCTGCGGCGAGAATGGCCCGCCGAAGCCCTGCACGCCGACGGGGGCGCACGGGCCGAAGCTCTGGAAGAAGCCGGGGCTCATGGAGGAGGGCAGCGCCGGGTAGAAGCCGCTGTCCGCGTCGCTGCTCGGCGCTGAGCCGGAGGGTGGTGGTGGGGCTTGCGGCTGCCCCTGTGCAGGCTGCGCCCCCGGGGGAGGTGAGCTGGTGTGGACCGACCAGGGCGCTGCGAAGCTGGGCAAAGGAGGCGAGGCCGGGCCACCCGGGTGGGCCATGTCTTGGTGTGGGAGGCCGGGGAAGCCCGCGCCGAGGCCGCCGCTGAGCAGGTGAGTGGAGTCCATCTGGAGGTGAAGGTGGTGGTGCTGCGCTTTACACGGCGAGGGCGGCGCGGCCTCGGCGTCAGCAGCCGGCGCGTCCGCCTCGTACGGCTGCCGCTGTCGGAGCTCCGCCGACGCGGAGGAAGGAGACGAGGAGGAGGAAGATGATGAGGAGGACGGAGGCGGCTGTCGGTCCTGAAGGTCACGCGTGGGGCAAAACGGGGCCCTCGCTACTCGCTCGCCCTGTGCTAAGGCTAACGCCGCGCCCGCGTCGCTGTCCGCGGCTACGTCCTCTGCGCCGACGCCGCCGTCGAGCTGCTGCGCACCGCTCAGCCCCGCGGGAGCATCGGCGAAGAGAGGAGGGCAGGGGGCCGGGGCCAGCGGGGAGGAGCCGGGCAGAGAGCGGAAAGCGGCTCCGCCGAACAGGAGCGCGGTGCTGCTGCTGCCGATAGTCGCCGTGTGCAGCAAACCGAAGCCGTAATCACCCATTTATCTGCGGCCGGACGCGAAAAAACCCGACGCGGCTCCTTTCACGGCCTCGGCGAGAAGGAACAGCAAAGAAAAAAAAACATGCACAGTGACCTCTACCGCATCGCCTCTAACTTCCTCCACCGCGTACACACACACACACGCAGAGGAGGGGCTTTTAAACGAGTCCTCGCGGGCGCATTCAGTCTCTGATCGTCTCTTCGCGCGCGACTCTCTCTCTTTTCGGAGGGGTTTGCGCTATTTTGTGCCGTTTTTAGCCGCCAGCCCCTCCTCGCCGCCTCACCTTACCGGCTTGATCTGCTGCAGCAGCAGCACACACACACACGCACACGCGCACACACATACAGAGATTAAAGCCCCCAATACACGTCACTAGCACGTCATCCCCCCCCCCTCAGGTCCCACCCCCACGCACCCCGTGCCGCAGTGTGTGTGTGTGTCCTTGTGTGCGTGTGTATATGTATGTGTATGCATGTGTTTGTTATATGTGTTGTTTGTATTCATATCTTTGTGGGGACCTTATGTCATCACAATGATAAGAATATTAAAATAATAATAATATTAATAAAATGGAAGTGGCCAGGGGTCACCACAAGGAAACGTGCCAGTTTTTACCACAAATTAAAATTTAAAATAGCTGAAAAACTGATATGATTTTTTGGTTACTGATGTTTAGGTCAGGAGGTAATGATATAATATACAGTACTACACCAATCAATGGAATGTCCTCACAAATTCAGTAATACCAAACCGTGTGAGTACATGTTTTTATCTGTTTGTGAGGATTAAATGTCCTGTTAATCAGTTAGTGATTATTTGTCACACCAAACAATGCACCACAGTGAAAGCAGACTCTGCATTTGACCCATTCGTGTAGGAGAAGTGGGCAGCTGATTTTGGGGACGGTGTTTGGGGATGGTACCTCACTCACGGGAACCTCTGTGGTGCCAGTTGGGATGTGAACCAGCAACCTTCAGGTTGCAGGGGCAACTTACTATTCATTACCAATGTCCCTAATGATAGAAATACATGAAAATCTGTAGACGTGGGGACATTTTGCTGGTCCTCATGAAACAAATTCAACTTTTTTTAGGAGCAGAAAGATTATCTATGGCTTACTGAGGTTAGGGTTAGGGTTGGGTTTAGGGCTTGGTGTAGTGCTACTGAAATACAGTATTACAGAAGTCAATGGAATGTACTCACATAGATAGCAATACCAACCACTGTGTGTATGTGTGTGTGTGTGTGTGTGTGTAGCCTGGTCCCTGTGAGCTCAAGCTCCTTCAGGACTGCAACATAAATGCACCAAATACAGTCATGCAGAGGCGCGAGGGGGAAAACAGCAACACAAAAGGGATTAAGCTGTTTAAGGCTTGTGCAAAGCAACGACGATGATGATATTATAGTCGTTGTTTTCATTTACTTCCATATTTGACGTCATTACTCCATGCTCATAAGAAGGCCGGACCTAGAGGTGGGCAGGGGTGGGCACTGTCCACCCAAATGACTGACTGTTTTTCTGGCCTGATTCTTGCTTCTGGCAGGCTGGTGTTTACAGTTTTGGCTTATTTTTCACAAATGTCAATTAAAATGTCTAAAGCAACACATGCAAAACTTACTTCTTCAAGGTTAAGCCAATGTTCATGGAGAAAACCTCGACATGCAACGATTGGCCGTAGCAGATGATCGATCATCTACAAACACTGGCAGACGAACCATGTTCAAACACCCTCATGTACGATGCAACATGAAGCAGGATTTTAAGACTCTGCCACCCTCATAGCTCATATTTCTGACAAGTATCTGTTGTTGGTGGCCTATAGGCAATAAAGACAGAGTGCATTTAGGCCACACCCACACCTTGGGGGTAAACACCTCTGCACTTTCCACTGATTTGTGCTATACATTTCTGTTTACTGTCTTAAGAATAATCACAGCCATGCCTAAAAGCTGCTGAGTAGTGGATTGATCTGATTAAGCTTTTACTGGATGCCAAGATGCAAAATGGAACCAAAAGGACAGGGGGGCTCCATAGCCATGGGGGCCTTAATGGATCCCTATGTGTGCAACAGAGTGTGGGCAAAGGTCAAGCATTTTTTCTCTATCTGAGAAGTCGTTCCAATTTTGTATCTAGTTGATTTCAATTCCCTAGGTAGATTAGTGTAGCTATTATGCTAGCTAGGTAGCATTGCTAGTGGTTAGGGTCTTGCCCTTGCGATTCACAGGTTTAAGTCCCACTTAGGTGCCACTGTGGAAGCCTTAAGCAGAGTAGAGTCCTGCTACACTGCTCCCCAGGCGCTGTTGATAGCTGGCAACTGCTCCACGTGTGGATGGGTTAAACGCAGAGGTCACATTTCATTGTGGTGCACTTTGTGTGATGGGGTGTGTTTTTATGGTAGCTTGCTCTAGGTAAGCTGGCTACCAGAACAGCCATTCTGTGGTGGATCTTCAATCATGCAGAAATGGCTTACGAGCTTATAAGCCATTACGATATATCATCACCCATTAATCATTTGAAAAATAAGCCTTCTGCAAAGTGTTGACAATCATTGCGATCAAGGATTAGCATTAGCATTTAGCTTCCTGCTGCTGTGTCCAGCTGATTTCCAAAGTTAACGTTTAGTCACCAGCATCACTATCACCAGTCTGCGTCTTTAGTGCTAATAATAATGGAATAGTGCAGCTATTGTTCAGCATTCTCCATATATCTGTCCCTTTCTTCAGGCAGAGGTGCACTGAAAGATGTTGATATTTGATATTAGAGCTGTTTCAAGACACACCATCCCGCAGTTTCCCGTTCACGCCCATTCATCTTCACGGGATATATTCCCCCATGAGGGGTGTGGTTTTCCCGGGACACATTGTCTCAATGCATTTTTTTTACCAGTGAATAAAAATTGCCCTCAGAATCTCAAAAAAATACTAGAACCAGGCCTCACAGTATACCCAACAGCTCACACAGGCTTGCCAGCCAGAAGTCTCCAATGTAAGTATGCTTTTGTCTCTATGCGTACATGTTAACATTGCCAGTGCAAAACAATAAGACCTGCTCATTTTTTCGAGACATCTCGTCCCAGGCCACCCTGTATCATATGTGACCCCATCTCTGTATCAGGAGCACATATCATAGCCAAGCCTCTATGTCTGTAAGCTGGATCACTCCTCAAATCAATCCCATCCATTTGCTTTAGGTGCAAATTTCTCACGTTTACACATTTCCTCGCTGGCTGCATCTGTTCTTCCTAGCAAGCAGCTCTCGAGGGCGCGAGCTGCTGCGCGTGCGCTGCCCAGCGTCACTCTCACTGCAGTGACGTGCGCTGCTAAAAATAGCAGATTAAACTGCAGCTGGGTGTGGAGGAGAGGAGCGTGTGTGCATGCTTAAACAGCAGCCCACACACCCTTTTGTCCTCCACGACCATCTTCTAAAGATGCATTTGTTAGAGCTGACCCTCTTTGGCAGCTGGCCTTGTTTGTCCCTCCCAGGTCAAAGTGGCTTTTGTTTTAACCTCTGTGCTTGAGCCCCCAGGCGGGGAGCCTCAGGCCGTGCAGTATAACTAGCGCCAGTCATCCCGAGCAGTGAAGCCTGCGGGCCTGGAGATGAGATGCACTTGTGTGCTGTTATTAGGTTAATCGGTTCAGGTGAACGACGTTAGACGCAGTCGCTGACGGATGCAAACGAAGTGTTGTTTTCTCGTCAGAATGTGCAAAGTGGCCTTTTGTGTCGCTGATCAAACGACGAAGCACCTCGCCAACTCACGATGATTGGGCACTAATCTAAGCCGAGCACTGATGGGCCATCTACGCCCCCAATCTGGTGATGAGATGACTCCATCAGAATTTGCAAATCAAAAAGCACAGGGCAGCGCGGAGCTAGTCTGTGGTCACGGGACGAGCTTAGGCCTTCGGGAAAAGCCACTCCAATGAAGAACAAATAAAGCACAGTGAGCGTTACACCAGTGTATGCAGGTCATCAATGGTATGGCGACATCAGGCCTACACATATGAGCAGCTGCATTCTTCTGCAGCCGTTAGGTCGTCCTGGTTATTGTATAAGTTGGTGACAATCTTTTCAACATCTCTTAAATCGGACTGTGTTTACATGAAAATGGTCCCACTTTACATTTCGTGTCTATAATAACTGTGTAATTACACATGAACAGTACACACAACCATGTAATACTGCTGATTTAGTCAGGATTACAGTTAATATAATGACACATTTATGAGCTGTTGTTCTTACTACTGTACGTACACACGAGTGTATTCTATGTAATAGCATTTAATTACACAAGTCTATACTATGTATTAAGATTTAATTACACAAATGTATCGCAGCTCTAAATTGCCCGTAGGTGTGAGTGTGTGTGTATGAATGGTTGCCTGTCTGTGTGTTGCCCTGTGATGGGTTGAGCCTCCTGTCCTGGGTGAACCCCGCCTTAGGCCCGCAGTCAGCTGAGATCGGCTCCAGCTTCCCCCCAACCCGGAAACGGAAGAAGCAGTTTGGAAAATGGATGGATGGATGGATGAATGGAAGTGTATCACAATGTGTTACGAGAAAAAACTGAAGTCGATAAGCACGTATTAACATAAGCTGGACTACTGTAATCCATATGTATCAGTGAATATGTCTTCTGTGATTACTTTGTTGTTGCAGGCATTATTACACGGTAATTACACAGGTATTAGTCACAGGTATCATATTCTAAAGCCTGACCAAAAAAATCAATAAAAATGTACATTATTGATGTACACACTGATTTATATGTATTTTTGTGCCACGTATTGTTGCGTTTTTCCAGGAAACCATTGTTGAATAATGCTTAATTATTGTTCTTAAGTCCATTTTAATGCCTAAATCTATTAGCAGTTAGAATAATCAGCATATTAGACAATTACTAAAACCCTGCGTCAAGGGAGTCATTAGGCCTGGGCGTCCGGGGCTAACTCCATGAATGTTTAATGAACGCCCCCCGGGTCTCAAAAATGGTAAAAAAATTAAAAATAGCCCAGAATTTAATCTGACAATGCACAAAATTATTGCTCCCTGCCTTTCATGGAGGCGTGGTGACACACAGCTGATGTGAGCGCACCTCCCCCATTGACAAAATGTACATACCCACCCCGGCTGGCCGCTATACAACACGCAACGTTTAAATGGCCCACGTGTGATAGATGATTTAGAAAATAGTTTCATTTAGTAACTTTGCTGTTCAAGTTTCACATCGTTTAGTCCATATATGGAAACTAAGCACCAGCAGCTTCCTGTCCTGAATTTTTCTGGCCCTTTCATTGTCTGTGATGTCACAAGAACCAGCACATACATGTTTATTTATCTCTCTATTGTGCTAACAGGGGTTTGGTCCCACCTCGTTCACATTGAAGCTATAAGCCGTGTTTCAGGCCGACCTGCCTTTGGAAGGAAGCCAGTACAGGGTAGCCAGTCAGAACACAGCTCATTTACATAAATCAGTATTAAAGGCATCTTAACAAAGACAGACTGTTGTTAGAAAACAGTCATATACAAATAGTTTAAGAGTGGTACATTACTCAAAACCGCTCCAACAACATGACCTTATATAAGCTAAAAAGTGAATCCTGAAGTGTAGGACATGGGCTCTTTAAGCGCAAAGATCCATACGTGACCCACGCGTTAAATCCTCACAGCTGCACGATACCGATTTGGGGACTGGTCTCATTGAAGTGACTGGGGAATTTAGAGTAGTTACTGAATAACTGACTTTGATGACTGATCAATACACCTAGTGTTAAAGAGGTTAAAGGTAATAAACACTAACTAATGAATACACAATACGAAGCTTCGTATTATTACCAACCCTAGTGCATAAAAACGATTAAGGACGATGAAACAATGGCAAGCAGAGCTCAAATCCGGCCTCCTGCACAATCAAACATATCAGATGCCTGGATGTTCAACCTAGACATGCTGGATGGTCAAATCGCCTATTTTAGATGTGCGTGGGAAGAGATTGTAATGTGATGATGAGGAGAGAGGAAAATCACACAAACACACACACACACATACACACACACACACACACACATACACTCTAATACACACAATCTAATTTAACCATTGCCATCCTATAGAGATGAGATAGTGCTGTTTTTACCTACAGCTAAAGACCAGCTGGCCTTCTCATTGTCTGTAAGTGTGTGTGTGTGTGTGTGTGTGTGTGTGTGTGTGCGTGGTGGGTGTGGAGAGAGAGAGAGAGAGAGAGAGGGAGGGGGGGGGGGGGGGGGGGGGGGG
>JBBPDA010000132.1:4316175-4343525 GCA_037974385.1 Arnoldichthys spilopterus | reverse complement strand
CAGGAACGTCCATAGAACACTTTATGGCATTCATCCATGCCTCTAGAACGTCTCTTCTCGTTATGATTGATTCCACATAAATAGCTCTAGAACGTTGACCTCGTCATAAAAACGTCCTTTCTTTCCAAGTTCTAAACCTTTTTTGTTTTTTTATATCACCTTCTTCTCAACAGTGCTTCTGTGACACTTTTCTGGCGCTGTTGAGAACCCTCGTTCTCTCTAAAACGGTTCTAGAAAGTCTTCTTCTTTCCTCCATAAGAAGTTTCTTTTTGCTTTTTTTCCCCAGAAAAACGCACCGTGTGTACGTACCGGGCTCGTTTTTTTTTTGTTGTTGTTTTTTTGTTTTTGCTGGGAGCGCTCCGACTCCAGAGTGGGCGGGGCGGGTCCGGCGTGCTCCAATAGCAGCGGGCGGTTGAGCGCCCGGCGCGCTATAGCAGCACGCACGCTGCACTTCACGGGCTTTTTTGGAGTGTGGAGAGCGCGACGGAACGGGGAGAAACACACACACACACACACACACACACGCACACTCTCGCACACATACACACGCACACTCTCAGGATATTACCGGGCGCGAGAGAAGCGACTTTTTTTTTTAACGCAGTTTCTCGTTCTTGATGCTTGCGAGCTGAGCGGAGCGCAGAGCCGAGACAGCTGTGAACTTCTTGTCGAGGAGCAGCTTGACGCGGACCGAGGAGCAGAAGGAGGTAAAGTTCAGTTGCATGACTTTAGCGCTCAGCTGCTGCCCCGCGGGAGGAGGAGGTGGAGGACACCTTCACTTCTCCTGCTTTACTTTCACACTTTTATTCTCCTCATTCCGCACTGTGTCGCCGTTTCAGTGGAGACCACACGCCCCGCGACCGAAAACACTACATTAATGTGATATTAAACGAGCGAACCGCTGTTTTACCCGCGTGTTGCGGTGGATTTGCCCCGGGCTGTGCTCGGGAGAGACATTAGAGGGCTACCCCCGAGGTGAGGAGGGCTCTACTGATGCGCCAGCGCTCAAATGGGCTCTAACTCCATAACCGCGCGCTGTTCAAGCTCGCAGTATATATAATACACATATACAGGAATATAGACATATAAGATATATTTTATGCAAGTTTTATATATTTTAATACAGGCAGATGCTCTGTTTCTACATGTACACACACACACATATATATATATACACACATAAACACACACACATCACACATATACACATATGTATATATGGTTTTTTTATAATAGTGGACAGTTAAGGGGGAGAAAAGTGTGTGTGTGTGTGTGTGTGTGTGTGTTGGGGGGGAACAGACCGGGACTCAGAAACGACTCCCTTTGAAACTCGTGCCAGAGCACGCGGGAAGGTTTTTTTTTCCTCTCTCTTCCTTTCCTCCTTCTCTTCTTCTTCTTCTTCTTCTTCTTCTTCTTCTTCTGTTTTTTTTACAACTCCGGGAAAAGTTAAAGGGTTGCAAACACGTTGGAGCTCGCACGCTCTTTTCATTTAACTCTCCAGCCTGGCTGTGTTTCAGAGTGTGTGTGTGGGTGAGAGAGAGAGAGAGAGAGAGAGAAAGAGAGAGGAAGAGAGAGAGAGAGAGAGAGAGAAAGAGAGGGAGAGACTGAAAGAGAGATAGAGAGAAAGACAGAGAGAGAGACAGAGAGAGAAAGAAAGAGAGAGAAAGAGAGGGAGAGACTGAAGGAGGGAGAGGCTGAAAGAGAGAGAGAGAGAGAAAGACAGAGAGAGAGAGAGAGAGAGAGAGACGTGTGCCACAGGGTTTTTATCACATTCGTTTATCGCGTATGCCTTTTTAAGGTGGTCTTAGAAATATTTAGGTCCTTTGCGCATGTTTCGGGCCACTGAAGAACAAAAAAAAGGTGTGTTCACACCTTTGGACAGAAACTTTGATCCAGTGGAGATGCTGGTGGTCATTTTGGTTCCTGGCACTGGGTTGCAAGCAGACATGAGACATCCAGTTCAAACATTGTGTGTGTTGGGCTGCCCAGAACCATATGTGTGTGTGTCTGAATGACGTGCAGATCAGGTTCAGTGTTTGGACGTCCTTGGACGTGCAAGACAGGTGCAGGAAATCAGCAGGAGTTGTCAAAGTCAGTTGCGGTTCCGTTGCCTGTTCCAGCATAATGTTCCTATTGCTGTCACAGTGTACTGTCCAAATATTTGGACAAACCGTACTTTGCTTGGCGATATTGTTGTTGCACATCAACTGTGGACGTTCCGAAGATGTCGCTTTGAGTCTGGCTCCACAGGGGACGTCTTTTCAACGTCTTCTGGAATTAACTTTGCGCAGTGTGTTTCTACAGCATTGGGGATAAAGCTGCTCATCAGAAAAACTCTGAGTGGGTTCAATTAGTAAACCAGGCTCTGAGAAACATCCATCCAGGCACGTATTTTCTGGTCAATGCTCCTCTGTCTTCATGAGCATTTTGAGCTGTTATCAGCGTTTCAGCCTTCGGAAGCGAGAATAAACTACTTTCCACGCTGCCGACATGAACTTTGGCACGGTGGAGATGCTAGTCTCACCCACCAGGTCTGCAAACGCAAGCAAAGTGATCAGCAGCAAAAACAGAAAGTGTTACATTCACTCTTGTGGTGTTGAATTCACGCTGGCTGTGGTCACTCTGCTGGACTTCCATTAACACTAGGTGTTACTTCAACCCTGGGGACGTCGCGGCTCACCAGGAAGGTCTAGTTAGGGCAGACATGTGAGAAAAGGTAGGGACGCATGATAATACGGAGTTACATCAGTGACCGCTTGAACACACAACATCAGCAGGGACAGACGTATAGATTTGATGGGAGAGCAGAATGTTTGGTTGAGGCTGCCTCCTAAAACGACCATGCCAAGATGCTTAATTTTTTTCTTATTTTGTCTTTATTTTTTAGGCTAATAGCCATAAGTCATATGCAAGTTATATATTTTTACATTTTTTAAATGTTTTCTTTTTGTATCAGCATTAGCAAATATGTGGGTGAAAAATATCAGATATGGCCTACAGGTCCAACGTTGACGCATCCCTACAAATGGCTTTATGAAAAATTAGCCCCACATTTGCCATCAAGGCTTCTTCAAACTTTCTCTCACTCGTCCCGTGTAACTTTCAGCCTCTCGTTGCTGAAAAAGAAGGAATAATACATGACTTTTCACACCTCAGACCTGAACTCTGACACGGCGAAGACCGTCCACGAGGATGCTAGCCTTAACAAATGCGCCTGTCAGCAGATTCCAACATTGCTGAGCTCGCGGTGCCGCCTGGGGTCTTAAAATGCACATTGTAAGTGTTTATTAACTGTGTAGGTGTTGCTTCACCTCTGCAGGTGCTGGGGATTTTGCTGAGGTAGTACTGAGATGCTCAACACCAGAAGGGCCTGACTCAAGTCTAGTTTCGCCGGCGAGCGGAGATGAGACGTAAGGCTTGTGGTAGAGAGGCTTTTATCTTGATAATAGCCCTTTTCTTTGTCTAAATGAAAAGGAAGTCTGTGTGTGTGTGTGTGTGTGTGTGTGTGTGAAGCTGTGGTTTTGGGCCCATGTGTGGAGAATTTGGCTCATTTCTGTGAGTCTCTTTTTGAATCGGAACAGAAGAACATCGTGGAGAACGGCTAATGTGTCGTTTGCTGTTAGACAAACGTCAGCCACGGGGATAGTGGGAGTGAGACGACGAGCTGTTGACTACTGTTGGCTACCTGATCTGTCGACTTAGTGGGAGTGATATTTTCCCCTTCTCTGTTAATGAAAGGCAGACAGAGCAAGAGAGAATTTCAATAACTGTATGGGACAGCGAGGCCAAGCCGCACTGTTTCCCCGGTACTCCTTTCTCTCTGGGAGAGAGAATGAGAAGTGGAACAAAAGTGTGAAAATGGGGAAGGTCTGTGTCACATAGCGTATCTAAACCCCCCATTTGCATATGAAAACTGAGGCGCTGAAAGAATTCCGCCACTGTTGCAGTGGTCCGTCTGTGTGTCCGGCGAGTGTGACAGGCCGCTGTGGGTTATACAGTGTTAGGGTCGCGCTGGGCGCCCTTGACGGTCAAGACTCCATGTCACGTCCGGTAGGTACAGAATCAGGGATTTCGCACTTGCTTTTCTCCCTCGCTAGTCTTTTTTTAACCCGCAAACCCCTCATTTCCATACCTGTTCAGCCCCTAAACGCCGCCGAATATTCCCTCTGGAATGTTCTTTCCCAGCGGGTCCCTTCGGGGGCACACACACAAACAGCTCGGGTTTTTCGGCTCACACACTCCTCACACGCTCTCTGAACGGCTCCTCTGTGCTTGCGAGGCCAGTGACACAGAAAAGGCGGTGATTGACTGGTTTCCCACCGCGCCTCAGTCCTGTTATGTCCATGTGTGTGTGGGTGTGTTTTTGGGGAGCGGTGGACTTTCCCATGTTGCCTGGTTTGGTCGAATGATATGTATGATCCTTCACGTCCTGGTGGGAGTAGTAGTGAAGCGAACATCAGACACGCCGTCATATCTCACCAAAGTCATATTTGGTCATATTTTTATGGCCATGATAAAAAATGCCCCTCTGACCTTGAGCCTGGTCACTCAGGAGCTTTCCAGGCCTAAAGCACTAGCTAATGCTGTGGTATATAGTTAATAAAGTTGTTTATGTCCACATATTATAGTGTTCTGGTCATTTGGGCTACTGAGAAAAGGCTGTAAAGATATGTACTGATCCTGATCTTGAATGATACGTCAATCTGACAGAGTGCAGTACACTGCAGGAAATGTAGGAGGCACTATGACTTCTATTATGCCATAAAAGGAGAAAAGCTAAGGATGCTCTTGTTTGGTGGGGTCCTTTGAATTTGACCAATAAATTCCTTGCTACGATGTTTACAGTAGTGTAGCCTTTAGGTCAGCCACAAGCAGTGCAAAACTGACCAGTGGCAGGATCTGCAATATGAAACGTTGTCATTGCTTATATCAGTAAGCCGTGACCATGTTGGTAGAGTTTGGTTTTATGGCGGAACGATTATCAATGATACTTGAAGAAATTTTTTGGGCTGTTTATCATGATATGTTCCCTCAATGTGAAGAACACCTGGCATTACTGAATAGTGTGTCTGTGTCTGTATAAAAGCAAAATGTTAGGAGAAGATGTATGGACATGTAAAACATGAGCACTCTGCAACACAGGCCATCTGACAGTTTTTTTGTTTGGGGTTGGGCTGATTTTAAGGAAAAGTTCTAATTGCAAATATTGCTTCCAGTATATCACCATTACTGCTCCTTACATAACATCCAGCCCTTCGTCCATTATCAGAGCCGCTTATCCTAAGCGGACAGGCACCCTGGAGAAGGTCACCAGTTCACCACAGGACAGACACACAAATGCTCATGTGCCCACTCAAACATAGGAGCAAGCAGGTATCTACAATCTACCAGACATACGTGTCTTTGGACTGTGGGAGGAAACCAGAGCTCCTGATGGAAATCCACACAGACACAGTGAGAGAATGTAAGCTCCACACATAAAGGACCCTGCCCCGAACCCAGAACCAGTGCTAAACACAGTGCCAGCATGTGATAAAAACAGTTCATAAAAACACCCCAAGGCGCCATTTTCTTCGATTTTTCCTAAATAGAGGTCGGACATTCTGAGTTACGAGCTTTAGTCAAAGGCAGCATAAGATCAGTGATCTTTTAAACAGTCTTAGAGAGCAGCACAACACACTTTGGTGTTTTCCCTACATCTGAATCCACTTTACAATCAGCTGGCATGTTGGATGCAGTGAAGGGTAAACACTGAAGTGAGATACAGGCTTTTAGAACAGACTGAAACGGCCATTTGTGTAAATCAAGGGTCACTGGTCATTCCAGCGAGAAGCTGGTGTGGCTTAAGGCTGGGTCGTTTATCCATGTCGAAATTGCAATTTCAACGAGTGCAATTTTCAAATCTCGAGGGCTGTAGTTATTTATAACTGCATTTATTGCATGTATGCGCTATAATGATAGAGTATACCATCAAGAGCATTACGTTTAAAGTGGGAAATAACATTGCGAACTTGTGAACTGCCAGCAGATGAGGTGGACCAACCAAAAAGCAACCCAACACCCATACACTTGGCCACGCTACCACAACCGTCGGCCTCGCACACTACTTTCAGACAGAGGAAGTGGTCTTCTGGGATGAAACACAAGACTAGGACCTTACTTTATAGAAGGTAGCTGCAGTTTAAATCACAGTCACTATTGTGGGTTGATATTTTCACATATTTGGCAGCAGGTTTTCATTCCAGTGAAGTAGACGGAAGCCTGAAACCACTTCAAACAGCTGAGGAGAACCTGCAGGCACACTTGCCCTTTGCGGATAAGATAGGTGACCCCTGGTGTAGACGCTCCACAGCTAGATGCACGTCACCAGTGCCTTTGAGAGTGCCGGGTTCCTAGCGCCTTCTGAGCGCAGCACACCTGCGGGGTGTACGACGCGCACACTAAATGGCCTTCTCTGTGATGCTAGTGTAAACAGTCACATAAGAAACTTCGCCAAACGGCCTCTAAGTTTAGCCTCTGCAAACATTGTCCTGCCTGCTTGCCAAGGAGTGCGAGAGTCTGGCACTTCAGTGCTGTTTCTGGAGCTTAACGTTAGCCATCAGACTCTGCTGGCTAATGTGCATGTGTGTCATTCTGGCTGCCCGGGCGCAGCGGTGCCGCTTTGGTTTGGCAGTCAAATAGAGCCTGAGCCCGGCGCTCTCGAGCCGTGAAGCATGTCAGAGAATGCGAGTAGCTGTTTCTGAAGAGTGTGTGACAGAGACTAAGTGCTAATCTTGGACTCTAGAGTCTCTGTGTGAACATAGGCTTCTTTGAAGGATGACACAAAACGATGCTACCGCTGCTGCTGCTGGGCTTTGAGGAGTTCTGTCTCAGGAAGGCAGGTTTTAAAACTTTCCTCAGCCTGCAGCCTCTGTAAGGCTGGCAGCGTCGGCCCGGTCTCGGGCTGAAGGTTGTAGTAGCGTTGAAGCGTCAGTTTCTTCATTCCCTCCACTTGTTGTTTAATGATCTCCATCTGCACAGAAGGGGGGCTCACCCCACTTAAAGCTGGAGGGACTGGGGCAATAGAAGTGCAATTTGTATAATTTCTCTTTCTAATAAGTTTAATTGTGTTGTGTTATCAGGTATTTGTGACTCAATTTGCACAGCTGTGTGTCTGCTCATAAAAGGACCAACAAAACGGTCCTACAGGGACTAACAGGGCCATTAAAGTGCCCCTGACTTAGTAAAGTGCTTTTTGGCTGCTGAGGTTAGGGTGAGGGTTACATAATACGAATGTAGTGTATAATATATATATACAAAGTGATCAGCCATAACATTAAAACCACCTGCCGCCACAGTGGCACATAAGTGAGCCCTGGGTGTCCCATGACCCTGTCGCTGATTCACCAGTTCTCCTTCCCTGGATCACTTTTTGGAGGGTACGAACTACTGCACATCTGCAACACTCCACAAAACCCTTGTCAAAGCGACTCAGATCTTTACACTCCAGCAAATCGACCTCAAGAACTGACTGTTCACTTGCTGCCTAATATAACCCACCCCTTGACAGGTGCCACTGTAAGAAATCATGAACGTCTTTCACATCACCTGTCAGTGGAAAGCACACACACACACATGGAAACATACACACACATGAATAAACGCCTTTCTGCTGCTTGTGGGCAGAGACGACCGTGGAGTGATTGACACGTAGAAGCCGCTCCGGAGTAGTGGTGTTTTTCCACACCCACAGCGGTGCTGCTTCTGTGCATTTAACATACATGTGCTACTCATCTGTGAGTGTGTATGTGTGTGTTTGCATGCATGTGTGCTTTGCGCTGGCAACCTGCTGTTATAACCATAGACCTTCCCCAAACTGAGCGCACTGACTCTGTTTGAAGGTTGAATTGCTGCACATTAACACCTCTCACACCCCTGCAGTCGATTCACCGATTGACTGATTAAAGTCTTTATTGATCCGAGGTGATTGGTTTTGTCCAGCTTACACGTGATTAACGCTTTTCACACTTCGCACCACTTTTTTTTCCCCCTCATCACCACAATTCGCAGGGCTGGTCTTTCGCTTACTGCTATGTGGCATTAGTCTCATGCACACAGTCGGATGCTTGGTGGGGAAGAAATATTGTGGTTTTAATTGTGTTCTTATGGCGAG
The DNA here is from genome assembly GCA_037974385.1 of Arnoldichthys spilopterus. Classification (NCBI taxonomy): domain Eukaryota; kingdom Metazoa; phylum Chordata; class Actinopteri; order Characiformes; family Lepidarchidae; genus Arnoldichthys; species Arnoldichthys spilopterus. The sequence continues at coordinate 4,335,373 of JBBPDA010000132.1, read as the reverse complement.
GTCTATTTTTAGGAGAATGCGGCTAAATGGGGGGAAAATCACACCACTGGGAAAAGAGACCAATCGGTCGTTTCCCCCCCAGTGTTCCCTCGGTTCTGAGGCAGCTGTTGCCGAGTAACTGTGATCCATACACTTGTTTTCTTTGATGATTGTCAAGATCACAGAGAGGGTTTATGGGAGAATTATGGTTCGAACGACTCGGCAGAAATAAGCCGAACAGCACCAGGACTTTTAGTTTCCATCTGGCTTTCATGTAAGTGATTAAGAGCAGTTTGAATATGGTTGTACAAACAACTACGGTCTTTTATGCTCAAAGACTTGAAGCTGTTTAGAATTATCCCCGCTCAGTGCTCCGACCAGCGCACACACATACACACAAATCACTGCAACGCTCAACTCACCGCACGTTATTTCTTATATTCCCCCTCACGTTTTAAAGGCAGCTCCTTCTGTAGTAAGAATCAAGCAAAACACACAATGGAGTAAGCTGGTTAGTAAATAAATAAAAATTTTATTTTTTTTTTTTAAAAAAAGCAGCAAAACACAGTTGACACGATTGCGGCCAGCCCTGCCTTCCAATTATCCACTCTCAAATTATGATCAGACATTCTCCCCAACTCTAATTAAACATTAAGCGTTATTTGTTCCAGATGCAGCTGTTTTGAAGTTTTCTTTTAGCAAGAGAACACTGTCCGCTGTGGGAAAGGCAACTGCGTCCGCGGAACCTGACGGAATTCTGCCTGATGTTCTCCTTTGCCATGAGATGAATGTCTGTGTAGAGCTTCTGTTGGAGAACTGGAACTTAAAAGAAACCAGAATTCCACATCACATGCTTTTTGCTCCCAACTCTAGCCTTCCCCGATTCACTGCGATGGGGGTGCTGTCGTGAACAGAGACGGGTCCAGTTGTGCCCAGTTAGATACTTTCCGTCTTCACCCGCAGTCAGAAACGTCAGAACGGAGCAGTGCTCTGAAGGCTGCATTTTCCAAACGTAAGGATGGGAATGAAGGGCACAGGGTTTTGCTCAGCGTTGAGCATTTTTACTTCATTTTCTCATCGATTTTAGTCACGGCCAATTCATCCACACGCTAGGTTTGCTCTCATCACATGACGGCTGGGAGGGTGAAAGCTAACACATGCTTCCCCTGAGACACACGAATGCCCATGATGCCCATGCTGGCTAGGGAGGCAGGGCTATCCTACCCATCAACACAGTTGCTACCCTAAGTGTGTGTCCATTGGCAATCATTGTGTGGATGTAACGTATTTTACGTACATGCAACCACCTGATTTATTTGAGCCATGTTCATGATAATTCTCGGCAGTTCAAATCGCCAGTGTTTCTGGTATCACTGATACCTAGATTTTGATACTGATCCCCTGAATTAGCGGTGTTGAGGTGTCCGTATGACTTTATACTGTACGGCCAATTATTAAAGAGAGTAAGGCTTTTTCCTGTACTTACAAGAAGAAAACCCAAGCAGAATCATAATTGTGGTTCAGCATTGGACAGGTGTTTGAATTTAACTAATATTTCAAATAAATATTTGATGGTATTAATTGTTCTCCATAGGAGGATAATGCTGAGGCCACGCTGGGCTAAAATATGAGCATTCTATCTTCACCAGCCCACAATTCCCATGTTGGTGCATCCATAATAAAACTACTCTTCTTCTTCTCTTTGGTTTCACTGTGGTTTGAAATGCAGACGTGCTACTTGATTGAGATTTATACTAAAATCTTGCCTTTTAAAGAAGAGTAAAGCTATAGAAGAATGGACAGACAGAAACTGAACGTCTGGGCCAGTGGGGGAGACCAGGAAGAATGTTTGAGTGCGTCTAAAATTAAATGGGAAGGAGGTGGCATAAGAACAAGAGAAGGACAGAGAATGATAGAAGGAGGGAAAACAAAGCGAGACAAAGCCTGAATGAAGGAGGACCTGGGATAGATAGACGACAAGAAAAGAGAAAAAAAGGGTGTGTGGGGTGGGGGGTGGGGGGGCTAGTGGTGGAAGAGGGGTCATTAAAAGGACACCCGCTCTCTCTCTCCTGCAGTAAAATGGCAGTGAAGTATCGGGCTAATCTGCCATCATTAGCCTGATTATATCAGCAGGGACTGGGCTTTCCCATCAGCTTCGATCAATGAGGCCCAATCAATAGAGGATGTGATCTAACCTCCACTCAGGGGCGAGGCGGGCGTGACACGGAGCTGCGCTGCATACTGGGTAATGGCCAGAGACCGATGGGCTGGTGGGAATAATGCAGTCACAGTGGACCAGGGCCGTCTGGACAGGCCAGTCTCACATCTGTCCCTGTGTAGTTGAAGAAAGTACAAGGTGGATCTCAGTGTGGTCTAAAAGGACACAGCTGAGAACAGGGAAGAGTCTGGGCAACAGAAAGACACTGTCTTTAATAACAGATGCAAGATTAGGCTCCTGATACCCAGAGCTTTGTTCATTATTAGTACGGGCACGTCTTATATAAGTAACTCCGCTCTAAACTGAACAGACTTTTCAGAATGGGTCACTTCTCTATGGTATAAGCTTGTCTTAAAGGTCTGCTGCATGCAAAAGTTTGGGTCAAATTACACATTTTCTGGATTTTCAAAGTGCAAGTAAGTATACAGAAAACTCAGTTCTGCTCATTTTAATACATAATTACTATTTATTTGCTGAAAGTGTGGTCTGTGCACAAACTATGGCCACATTTGATATATTATGTTTTTTAAATATGTGTTAAACTTAGAAAGTTTGATACTTGATAGAAATTGTGCACCACAAATGGCAGAAAAATGCTGTATTGAAATATGTTTTCTGTAGGGGATGTAGACTTATGTTTACTTACTTAAAAATCAACAAAATGTGCATTTTGACTGGGGTTGTTTAAGAACAGTAAGGTTTTTTCTGTGCCTAAATGTTTGATGAATGTCTTATCAAAGCTGTTTTTATTGGGTTTTATCCAACTTCTTACACCCGAGCGACAGTAAAAACAGTTCCGGGTCCATTTACGTTCCCCAAGGTTTTTAGGTATTCCTGGTGATCAGTTGGGAGCCTGTGCAAACTCTGCTCACACAGCTATGCTGGTCACGTGTTGCTGCAGATCCTTCCCTCTAGAAGACTAGGCTCATGTCTGAATGAACGAACTGTACAGGTTTAATACCTTTACTTGAAAATGACCTGTGCTGGACACCAGCCCTCCAGGACCAGTTTGTGCACCCCTGATGTAGAGTTTGCTGAACTGGCTCTCGAGTGGTCAGGAGAAAGGGAACTGAACTGAACAACTGAAGTGGTTAAGACGACTGAGAAGTTCCAGAACAAACACAGACAGTCACATGTGCTTCACATCTGTGTGTGTGTGTCCTAGCTACAGTTGCAGGTTCAGTGTGAGCTGTCAACATTGTTAGATAACATTACGGTACTAATCATGGTAGAAAATGATCACAGTTTATCAGTATAGAAATGGTGCCGTCTGACTAATGGAGCGCATGCGTTTATGTGTGATAACCAGCAGACAGAAGAGTGTTATAAAAGGGCTGTTTGCATGTCAGCCACTCTTAGGTGCAGTTGAAAATCATGTGTGTATCTATGTTGATATTAAGGAAGCATCAAAGCACAGTAACTGTATTTGTTGTGATTGTGTAATAGCATCAGTTTACAATCCAGATGCTGGCCACCTGAATGTTTCTGATGCTTGTATTGGGAAAGCAAAGGATCAAGAAAGTAAAGCTGATTCACATGTAAAGTGATTAGTCATTTAGCACAAGTTCTCTAAAAAGGCATAAACCAGGTGGATGTTGACCACCTCACCCTAGCTTGCACACTCCAGATTGTCACTAACCCTTAGAAGTCTGGAGTTGTTGTTGCTTTGTGTTTGATCTACATAAATTAAATGTTAAATGTTAAATACACACGATATATTATTAATACCACACATTTGTTTTTAGCTTGTTACACATTAGAACTTTCTTACCATCAGTAGTGGTGCAGGCTGAAGCCCAGCTGCAATCGATGTTTGTACTGCTGTCACTGAAACTGAAACTGAGACTACGCAGGACAGAGAACTATGAATAAATCAACGAGCAGCAAACTAACAAAAGCAACAGCAAAGTGAAAATGCTCCAGATGCCCTTAAGAGTCTCCACTGCCACAAATATGTTGCAAACACAAACGAGTATGGATTGAAGGTGTAGAAGCAGCACTTTTAGAAGAGCTCAGTTTGTTTCAAGGAAGTACGAGTGAAAAATAATATACATCTTTCTCTCTCTCTCTCTCTCTCTCTCTCCTCACCTTCTGACAGGATGAGGCTGGCGTTAGGCTGGTTGGGTGCACTGCTGGTGTTGGTGCTGGCTGTGGCGGGGCAGAAGTTGCCCACTCGTGATGAAGGCCTGTTTCAAATGCAGATCCGAGATAAGACTCTGTTCCACGACTCGTCTGTCATTCCTGACGGAGCAGAGATCAGTGGATACCTGTTTAGGGACACTCCCAAGAGGTACGTCCGCACACACACACTTACACATACACACCTGTTGCATGTGTTGCAATGTTTTCATACTGGAGCAGTGAGTTCGGGTGTCTGTTGGGCGTTGTAGAGGGAGATGAATGGGAAATCAGGGCCAAAAGGATGAATGGGAGTCCAAACTGTATGTGAGTCAAACACTGGCTCATTATCAAATGATGATATAAAGTGATCTTTAGAAAAGAGTGGGACCACTGAAAGAGCAGAGTTTTACAAATAATGGGGGGAAAAAATGTAAAAATCTAATCTAACAAATTTCATCAAATTTGATTCAGAATTTTACAGCTGTTTCAAATGTTCTGCAAAACGTTTTAGGAAGGGAACCAATCCATTCAACATAGTTAATATGGAAACTTGAACTTGAAGCCTTACACACTTATATAGTCTTATATTACAAATATTATCCTAAACCACCAGTGAACTTACCCATGTTTTATAAGCAATCATGACGGTAAAGTAGTGGGAAATGTGAAAAAAAAATTCTTTAGGGATTATTTTCCCTCCCTGCCTATAACTCTGGCCATTAACAAAACCTTAAAAAAAAATTTTTTTTTATATTTTAGGCCAAAACCTTATTATTACACTATCACCAAACAGGTACGCAGGTACTGTCCCAGGTGTCAGACAGCACATTTAACCCATTCCATGTGTTAAGGCTCTGTGAGAGTCTTTAGAGGAAACAAATATTTCAGTCAACTGGTTTCTATCATCAGCACTGTGAGCATGTTCATTGGCAAGTTTCTCTAGAACTGAGCATTTCATATCAAACCACTCTGACTTACTTTGTTCTCATTTTAAACATTTAATTATTCAGAAAATCATTTAAAATGTTTATCTTTAACAGACATTACAGAACATTTTTTCTTCTCCTATGAAATTTCAGTCATGCGTGCCCTTTCCCCATCACAGAGCCTTATACATGTTCTCAATCATGTTTCCCAAGACATGGGGGACCTAGCTTCACTTAGTATGTAGATGTCTGGATATGTTCTGAGTGTGCTAATGGGAAATATGGAATCTATTAGAGCCAACATGCAGCTGATGAGGGCATAAGGAGGCATGCATTATGGATGAGATGCTGGGAAACATGTTTGTGAGACGTGTGTTTGTGTTTATGTGTGTTTGAAGGAGAATCTCTTTTGAGGAAAAAGGTCAGAGAAGCAGGTGGCACTAAAGAGAGAGATTGGCAACATTCCTACCACTTTTGTAACCCTCTCGCTCACATGCCTAGACTGGGAAAAGGGGATGAAGTTGTTTCAGAGGGGGTCAGTAGAGTCGTACATGAATTGATCAGACCAAAAGGACCACATATGGTCTCGCGTGTCCATTCCCACAGTCTCACTTACTGTGCTTTTGTACCATAACTCTTGGAGCTTTCTTCACTCCAATAGTTTCTGTTTGTTTGGTTTGTTTTAACCTGCTAATCAAGCAATAACATGCTCACATTTGTAATTATGGCGTTAGGACATACAGCAGTCCGGTATCTAGCTGTGGGTCATGGTGGTGTTATGTGAAATGGTGCACAGTAAAGAAGCTAAATCTCCTGACTCAGAATTCTTGACAGTGGTGGGGAGTGGAAGCAGGAGTTATAACATTAATATAGCCATGTTAGTTGTTATTCAAAGCCACATAGTGTCTTTATACAGTATAGAGTATTGATATAGTGCCATTAAACAGTATACAGTATCAACATAGTATCGTTAAACTACAGTATTGATATAGTATCAGTAAACAGCATATGGTATTGATATAGAATTGTTAAACAGTATATAGCATCAATATAGTATCGTTAAACAGAAAAGAGTATTGATCTAGTATCGTTAAACTGTATACGCTATTGATAAAGTATTGTTCAACAGTATACGGTATCAATATAGGCAAGGCAAGGCAAGTTAATTTATATAGCACATTATCATACACAGAGGTCATTCAATGTTCAGTGATTGGCATTAAAATTAAAGTCTTTAAAAGGTAAATAAGCATGAAAATAAGAAAAGTACATGATGAAAGTAAAATTTAAAAACAATAAAATAAGCAATAAAGTGCATAATAAAAATAAAATATAAGAACAAATAAAAATAAATATAGTATCTTTTAACTGTATACGGTATTGATATTGTATTGTTAAACAGTATATAGTATTGCTATAGTATCGTTAACAGTATATGGCATTGATATAGTATTGTTAAATAGTTACCAATAGATATGGTATCGCTACTGTAAAAACACAGGTTCAGCATTAGTACTTGGAGTCTATATCTATAACTGGCTTAAAATTGCAGACTGAAAAACACTGCGTTGCAGAAAAGCTAATGCTGTTAACAGTAAATTAAAGTGAATTGCCACCATAAATGCTAATGCTATCATGCTAGTTGGTGCCCACTAGCTCCCATTTATTTCATGCTATTTCATCAACACCCAACCACAGATTTTAGGCAATACCTGCAGCAGTTTTAGCCAATGTGTAATGCTATATACTAAGATACAGTATCTGGTATCTGTCCTGTCTGTGTGCTCACGAACATAATAAAGCTTTACCAGCCCTGTAGCAGCAGAGCGCTAAAGACTGGTCAGTAATCTAACAGAGATGTGTTTAGAGGGGGAAAACATTGCAGTACTCTGTTCAGCAAGTGAATCCTCATTAGACAGAGTTCTTTAAAGATGTTAACAGTGACCAGGAGACGTTTTAACATTTGTGAACTCCTGTAACCATGATGAGAAATTAGAAAAAGTTGATGAGCTAATGTAGCAGCAACATAGTAGCATCCTGGAATGGTAGGTATGTGCTCTAGGTTTGCCCTTTCGAAAGCCTGACTGCGGCGACGTGATCTATAGAGCATTATACACGTATCAGCCATAACATTAACACCACTGACAGGTAAAGTGAATAACATTGACTTTCTACTTATTTCATTACAATGGCAGCTGGGGGGGGGGTGTTATATTATGCAGCAAGTGAACAAGCAAAGGTATGCAGTATTTAGTAGCTACCTAAAGTGAAGGACAACTGGTGAATTGGTGTCAGGGTCATGGGCACCCAAGGTTCACTAATGGTTTTGGGGAGTGAAGGCTAGCCTGTCTGGTCTGATCCCTAAAAGCAGTTCCTGTTGCACAAATGTTCATGCTGACTCTGATAAAAAGGTGTTTTGGGAACATGTGACAGTAACAGTCACAGTAGCACACAAAGCTCCAGTCCCACTTGCTGATCCATTATACCATGGCCAATGTAGAAATATGCACCACTTTTTAGTCAGAGGATGTATTGCTACGTAATATAAGGAGACAGATGTTCCAGCTACATCCCTGCATTACTGAACGTAACAGTCACAAATGGATCAGTGGAAGAGCCCCAGTCCTCATGCTAAAGCATCTGCCACTTTTACAGGTACTACTTTGTAGTGGAGGAGGATAACACGCCGCTGTCTGTGACGGTGACCCCATGTGATGCTCCGCTAGAATGGAGGCTGACGCTGCAGGAGCTGCCGGAGGATGCCAGTGGAGAGGGATCAGGTAAATTACCCAGTTCCACTCCTCCAGTTGGTTCACACAACTTTTCAGAAGCTTTTCACAGTGCAGACCCATGAGCAGCCTACAGGGGAACAGATGGGGGCAGGTCGGGATGGGTGGATTTTGAGGTGCACAATTAAGCCTACCACCCAGTCATGCCTCACTAAACCCACTAAGCTGTACATTTGCCTCTTGTCGTAGCAAAACAAAGTGGAACTAAACGTGAGCCCTCTGCACTGGTTGCTGCATGAAAGTCTGTATGCATCCCTTTGTACTGAATGCATTTTAGGAGAACTTCCCTAAATTGGTACATTTTGCTGATAACTATGTGGCTTTCCTGTTGATCCTGTCCTGAATGTGTGGACAGATCTAACAGAGATCTTTATAATAATATTAATCACATGAATGCAAACCTCTGTATTTGGGAACATCTGCATTACAGTTATTTAAATTACGTCATGTTATGAAATACATTTACAGACTCAAGTCTGGCCTTTTCCGTTTGTGTCGGTAGCCAAAAAATAGCACGTGGGTGACGAAAATGTGAATAATTCATATTTCAAGAATGTCTTCATCAAATTCAAATAATAACAAAATTATAATTACATTAACTGGAAAATAAATAAATAAACAATGTCTACTTACAAAAACAAGTGTTAAAGTTTTGAATCTGCACTTTTCATGCTATTTCCCCACGTTTTGTTTAGCAGAGTGAAACATAACCAGACTATTAATCTACTTTATTAATATAAAAACATAATATCTTAACTTCAATTCTTCATTTGCGAGCAATAATTGCGACCTCCATGCCCCATTTACACCAGTATGTCTATATTCCGAATGCCACCGTTGTTCCCGAGTCTGCGTTTGCATGTAATTCCTCACAGCTTAGTCGATAATGTGCGTTTTAATATGTACTAACCTGCCAGATCTCAGATCCTAACCTGTGAATGGGGGGTAGTGTAGGGGGTTTCTAAATACATAGATCAATAAAGCTTAAGGCTTAATACAAGCCTGGGTATATCCCGAGGATTAGACACGATTAGAATCGGACATAATGGCCTCATGTGTTTTATTAAAGAGCACTCTGTCCTAAATACACTTACCAGTGACATACTGCACTGTTGCAGTAGTTAGAGTGTAAAAAAAAGGACTAATGGTCAGTTTCCTAGACACAGGGCTATGCTTAGAGCATGCTTAGTGGTGATACCCCCCCCACCTTTTCCCTAACCCTTTTAAGTTTATGACTAGGTTTAAAGAAACGGCCCAAAAATATCAGTGCGGTGTATCCTTAACAAATAGTCGATTGTCACTGACAGTGTCCTTGTGGCTGGAAAAGGACAGCAAACCTATTGGCTCAAAGCACACTTCTAAGAGAAGCCAGTGGGCAGTTGCTCCCAGCTGCAGTGGAAAGCAGAGATTAGGTTGTATTCCTTTAATCTGAGTCCATAACACTGACCCTTTTAATAAAGTGCATTTACACTAATGGGTGCTAACCAAAAAGGTCGAGATGTGTTTTTTCAACCAACCAAATGAGTCCAAGAGAATCTCCTAGAGAGGCGGCGTTGGGGCCGGTTGTGTAAAAATAGCCGTGAATTGATTTACAGAAACAGAGGAAAGATTACTCAAGTGAGAGCACACATACAAGTGAATATCCAAGAAGCTGGGTAAATATTTGTTGTCTGAGAGGCAGTGGGAATGAGCCTTGCATGGCTTGGCCTTTTCCGACGTGCTCAATCGCTAGGATGTGTGCGCTGGGGTGTGGATTGTGTGCATGTGCCTGATCCCAGTGTGACCACACTTGACGTGCCGATGAACCGCATCTGACGTCCGCGGTCTGCAAGCCAACGTGGTAGAGGGGGAGAGAGGGAGAGGTATCGTTCTTACCTCCCTGTGTCCCAATCAAATCAGAGCGAGCTAAAAAGGGGTCATGACCTTTCCAATTTCTTTTCTCCCACCATCATCGTCAGAGAAAGGTCATGACCCCCTTTTTCATGTTGAATATTCCTTTACTTGTAGTGCAGCCCACGAATTTCCTTACTCTTTATCTCTCTGTTCTTACCACTTCTACCATTTTGGTTCACTCTGCATCTGGAGGGTATCTGCACAAACACAAAGATTCTGTGAAACCACAGCCCCATAGCGTACCACACATGAAGTGGGGTGATTCTATTTAGAGGGAGGAGTAAAGAAAAAGATGTTAAAATTCATTTAAAGCAAGTTCATTACGTTGTACAGGGCCTCATTCACATCTTTTTCATCTTCCTACGTTTTTTTTTCTTAAATTGTTCCTTAAGAAAGATACTAAGAAAAGTCAGATTCCCGCTCTTAAACCGCAGAATTGTTCCCAACTGTGTGCTTATAACCATGAATCCCATTGTCCTCGTAAAGCGAGAGTGTGTGCCAGTTGATCCTACTTGGCAGAGGCCTAGGGTGCCGAAATGGGCCGAGTGGGCCTGTGATCACTCACTGGTTATTGGGTGGTATGGTTCCTAAGTAACATTACTGATGTAATCTGAAGTGTTAGTGTAAAGACAATAATGCTTTATAAAAACATATTTAAAAAATGTAAAATATGATTGTAATACTATAATACTGAAGAATTGCAAAAAAAAACCAACTGAAACCTCAGCACACAAATGTGTGTTAAGTGCGTAATTGCGTGTGTCCAAATTCTGTTCTTATCTATGAACCAATCCTAAGTAAGAAAACATTGGTAAATAGCAGAATATTCATGAAAACAGTGGGATTTACGAAGAAATGACTTAAGAATGGTTGATGAATGAGGCCCATTGTTGTAAAGTAGATGCTAAAGCAGCATCACGTTCTTGAATGTGGTTTTCTTGTACATTAATGAACCAGACTCATAAAACCCGGTGGTCACCGTGCGACGCCGTGCAGAACGTGTGGCGCAGTGTTTAATTTCTGTTCATAATGATCAGAGCAATTCTCTCTGTAATATTTTTACACTGGACCTGTATTAAGCCATATTAAGGAGCTACTGCACATTATTGAGAGTGCTCACAGCCTGTTCGGGTGTCAGGATGAACATGCTTTTAATGAATAAAGGAAGAGAATAGAAGCTTGCCATGACACTCAATCTAAAGAGATCAAAATCGGCCCTTTTAGTTTATTGGCTGCTCGGCTGAGTGTGTGTATGTGCATGATTTGATGATGACTTGCATGTGAGGCTAAACATGTTTGAAAGCATCATAAAAAAAGATGATTCAATCATTCAGCAGTGGAGGATGTTAATAACTGAGGAAATGTGTTGCTCGTGATGCTATTTGCTCACTGTACATTTTAATATTGGCCAGATTGACTTAAATCAGTCAAATTTCATTGGTATTTCTCTAATGTCATGAGATTGTGTGGCTGTAAGTGTGCGTATGTGTGTGTGTGTGTGTGTGCGCGAGCAGATGTGTACAGTAATGCGTCCCAGGCCTAATACTCCCACTGGCCGGGCTGACGAACAGCAGAACCCTCATCACTCACTCCTGCATTAATCCACTGACTGGGTTCTCACATAGGAGTCCAGATTTTACAGAGACTGTAATAATCCCCCCTAGGTTTGCCTGAATGGTCTGGCTTGGCTGCTGTCAGGGGTCCTAAATAAGAGGCATTCATCATCATCTTCACCCACACCAGACTAGACTCCAGAATATGTTTACGTCACAGCACTGAAGTGTCCCCAAGTTTTTCCTAAATGTAACTTCTAATGGTTTATTGTGACTTGTTTTTTTTTTAAAAATACCAGTTAAATTCTATTAATATCATCAGATTTATTTATGTGAAAATTATTTGCATGTTATGGACACATTTGAGTCAAGTCAATGTCAGTTTGAGTGTTGAACGGCTAACGAACGTGTCAGAATTGGAATTTCTGTTTGTTTACTTGTTGTAATCACCGTGCCATTATTCTCTGGGTTGGCACTGTGCCATTGATGATGCCAAAAATGCATGCAAGCTGGTCCTCGTAGGGCACAAACTGGGTTCTCACTTCGTTACAAGCACAAATGTGAACCATCAAGGCAATAAAAGAAATGAGCGGATCGGAGTGAGAGAGTGTAATTGAGCATTAAGGCTCAGCCCTGGAAAGTATCCGTATGTACACAGTGATATAGAACTGTACACATTTTCCACACAACATACTGTACACTGTAAATATACAGAAATATACATGATTTTACACAAGCACTGGGTGTCCATACATAATCCATGAACTCTTTGCCATGTTTGCTGAACGTCTCAGGAGGCAGCGGTGTCTTTGAGCACGACGTGTGTTAATTTAGTGCGCCGGCGAGGGCTCTCTCAGGTCGACAAACACAATATTATGATTTCTCGCCCAGCTGAAAGGACTGGGCCTGAATGGGAATGGCTACAAGGCACCTCTGTGTGGAGCAGGAGGTTGAGGCAAAGGCAACGTGAACGTGGGACCGTGATGTCGAGAAACATTTAGAGAGAAAACACGTTGGCTAGAGCCACTCGTGACCAATCATTCACTAGGTCCCAGGATGGTCACTGTGACCTCACTGGACTGACGCGCTAAATCGATGAGTGCTACACTAAGGTACAGGCTGTTAATTGAGGTCCTATAAGAAAAAAACTGAAGTAGAAAAGGCAAAGTGGAAGTGTATCATTATTACGCTGACCAGGTGCAAAAAAAACCTGAGAAATCTCAAAGACCTAATGCACTTATGCATTTCTGTGTGTTTCACAGGTGAGCCAGAGCCTCTAGAGCAGCAGAAGCAGCAAGTAACGGCCAGCGAAGGCACCGAGCTCTTCTCCTACAAAGGCAATGATGTGGAATCCTTTGTGTCTACCAGTTCGCCGTCCGGCCTCTACCAGCTGGAGATCCTCTCCACTGAGAAGGACAGCAACTTCAAAATCTATGCCACCACAACCCCAGAATCTGACCAGCCCTACCCAGAGCTGCCTTATGACCCTCGGGTGGATGTGACCGCCCTGGGCCGCACCACCGTTACCCTGGCCTGGAAGCCCACACCTACGGGATCATTGATGGGCCAGCCTGTGCAGTACTGCGTAGTCATTAACAAGGAGCACAACTTTAAGAGCTTGTGTGCTGCTGAAGCCAAGATGGGAATGGATGACATCTTCATGGCTGCACCCAAGCCAGGCCGGGACTTTAGCCCGTTCGACTTCGCCCACTTCGGCTTCGTCCCATCTGAGAACGATTTCCTCAAGGACCGTTCCCTGGCTACTAACCGGGCTCTGGGTGGCAAGTTGTCTCGCACCTACGTCCCCAAGCCCCGGGTCTCAGACATCCGAAAGATTTGTATCGGCAACAAGAACATCTTTACCATCTCAGACCTGAAACCTGACACGCAGTACTACTTCGATGTGTTTGCCGTAAACACGGCCACCAACACCAGTACAGCCTACGTGGGCACCTTCGCCCGCACCAAACAGGAGGCAGAGCAGAAGACAGTGGAGCTGAAGGATGGCAAAGTGGCGGATATTTTCATCAAGAGGAAGGGTAGCAAGTTCCTGCGATTCGCCCCAGTCTCTTCACACCAGCGGGTGACCCTCTACGTTCACGCTTGCCTAGACGCAGTCCAGCTGCAAGTACGGCGCGACGGCAAGCTCCTCCTCTCGCAGAACGTCGAAGGTGTGCGGCAGTTCCAGCTGCGCGGGAAACCCAAGGCAAAGTACCTCATCCGTCTCCGAGGATCTCGCAAGGGTGCTTCTACACTGAAGGTTCTGGCAAGCACGCGCCAAGGTGCCAAGCAGCCCTTCCCTTCCTTGCCTGAGGACACGCGCATCAAAGCCTTCGACAAGCTCCGCACATGCACCTCGGTCACGGTGGCATGGCTAGGCACGCAAGAGAGGAACAAGTACTGCATGTATCGGCGCCAAGTTGACGAGGGGTACGGAGAAGAGCAGCGCCGTCGGGAGCAGAACCAGTGTGCCGGGCCACAGACTCGCCGCAAGTCAGAGAAGGTGCTCTGCAAGTACTTCCACAGCGCCAACCCGCAGAAGGCCGTCACCACAGAGACCGTCGGGGGGCTGGAGCCCGGCAAGAGCTACTTGCTGGATGTTTACGCGGTGGCCCACAGTGGCCACTCGGTCAAGTACCAGAGCAAACTGGTGAAAACAAGGAAATACTGCTAAAATGCAAAAAAATTATTAAGCGAAAATGCAAAAAAAGAACGAAAAAAAAAACAAAACAGACTCTGCACAGAAGTAAATATATTATATATATAATGAGAGAAAAAAGAAGAAGTTTATTTAACTGGAAGTGATATTCTACTAAGTTTTTGTTTTTTTGCAGACTGACTACTTGGTGCACACCGTCAGCTCTGTGTTGCAGAGACTGAACTGCTTCTTAGAGAGAGATAGCATCCTGTATATTTCTCATAACGAGTCCCGCTAATGGGTCGAGACCCCGGCCCTCTGCTGGAGGGACGCTGGGAGCCTGTCAGACTCGTTTCTATTTCGGCCATGTCGCGAGAACTTCGTTAACTCATATGTCCGTTCAACGTTTCTTCCATTGCTGACCCTTTTACAGAGATAGCTACTGCCTTCCCCCATCTACTCTCTTACTGAGTACTCATGACATGTTTAGGAAAAGTTCTTAAATTATTTTATACCTGTTAATGTTTTTTTTTTTGTTATTTGAACTGTTATATTTTTGTTCGTTATTGGCTATAATTATTTCTGATATGAAAAAAAAACGTTGTAAAATTTTCTGATGAAGTTGGGCAGTTGTTGAGGTGCCACTGACCCCCATGTCCTTTTTGTCTATGTATTATCTCATTCTGTGAGTGAATCGCTCTGGGATTCTGTAAATGTGGTCTTTCTCTGTGTCTGCTCTGCCTGTCACATGTACAGAGTGCTTCTGCCAATATTCATGTACATAAAACCCTAAATATAGAGGCCAGTAATCCCCTTGGTGTGGCTCCTGGTGTTGTGTTTCTCAGCAAGGATAATCACTTGCTCATAAAGTGGCCCGTGGATCAAGATCAGCAACTATGTCCTCTAACCCATGACCGGGACGCTGTACTTGGATTATGGCATAACATTTTGTGAAGTTTTGAAAAGCACATCCACATAGTACATACACATCAACCATAGCAATAACGCCAATACCAGTCCCATAAGCACCGTAAGGCATGTGACTTAATGCCTTACCAGGCTTAACGTGGCTTCCATTACCAGGTGACAATATCGCCTGGACAAGAGCGGCCTTGGTCAAAGAATTAGGCTGCCCATTTGGGAAAGGAGGTCATTTCTCAAACACATGCCATTTTATTCTAACGAATCAAATAACCACAGAGTCATGATGCAGCAGGATATACTGCCATCCTCCATCATTGCCATGCCTGCAACCAATCAGATCGGACCTCCTCGATTCCATGTTGAAGCTATACCGAATCCAGATGTCACCGCTGAACTCACATGGCTGGAACTGTCGAGACTACGCTTACTGACACTTAGACACAACTTTCCCCACAAATCTACTTAAACCTCAAACAAGCTAAAAGCATGGGTTTGGTTTACTCATTTGTTTAAAAAATATGTGGAGTGGAGAAATTCTGGCTCTCGAACAACAAACAAGTTGATTCGTGTCGACTTTGCATTCACGATTAGATCCATGTGTGTATGGAAATGTGTACAAAAGTACCGAAATTCAATCTCACATGTTAACACAACAGGTTAAACAGTTATCTCCCCTAAATACAATTGTACTTGAACGTGAGTGGTAAAAGTATGTAAACCTCTATTGTGAGCAGTTAATTAAAAAGGTAAATTTGAAAGTGAAGATATCAGGCATTTTCAACCAATGGGATGACATAGGACTTCCATAGTCAAATAGATTGTGTTGAAATGTTGCAAATACAGTATCGTTACCCTCACCGGGAGTGATTGACCAAGAAAGATCACATTGGGACGCATTCACAAAAGAGAAAGATAAGACAAAGGCTTCTCTCATATTGGCTAATGTTAAGAAAAACACTGAACAACAATAATGTGCATTGTTTAGTACCGACAGGAAATGATTTAATTCTGTTGTCATCTAGCAGCCCAAAAAGGTTCTCCAGTCACATCACAGCATTACACCACACACGTTAAAGTGCTTCTCAGTTATTAACGCCTGGTGCAGTCTGAATAAGGTTGCTAACTTTAGAAAAAGGATATTGAGTGCATGCTAGCTTGTTAGCGCTCTAGCAATTTGAAACAGTAGAAGACTTATATGGGCGGCACCTGGAGTTCTAAAGAGTTCAAGTCAGATAGTGAAGAATAGGGTCTTGACAGTCATGGCAATTAGCCTGATAGAAGGTTGTTTTTCCACAAAAGTGCATGGTTTCACAAGAGTGTTGGTTACTTGAATGGCTTTATCATTTTTAACTTTGTCATAACCAAATAGTTGAAGAAAATATATAGTTGTGAAAAAATCAGTTTTGTCAACAGACTTCTTTAACACAGTAACTACAGACATTTATTACATGTTTAAGTCCATAAAATTAGAATCAGTCATTCCAGATTAGGTGCCGTTGATAAAACCCTTCTCCAGGTGCAACCTGTCTTATTTGAACCTGGCATCTAGGTTCTGGTGTTCTCTTTGCTATTAAATTGGGTGGTGTCAACACGCCAACATTTAAAGAACTCTCTAAGGCCTCTAGAAAAAAGGATATGGATACCTATTGGTCTGGCAAGGGATTTTAAAAGATATATAAACTTTTTGAAATAAATAATTCCACTGTTTGGAAAATCATCAGAGATTTCAAGCAATGGCCATTTTGTTCAGGACTGGCCACACCAGCAAACCGATGTATACTTAGAGCCACCAGTGATACACATTTGCTAAAAACACACATAAAATATTAAAGTTAAACCTACAAAAGCTGTATTCAAATGTATCTTTAAGGCAAATCCAGGCTATAATATCTGGAGAACTAGTTTCTAATGTGAGTAGCCCAATAGCTCTCAAAAATCAGTTAGAATTACTGTGTATATTCCTCTACACCATTTTCGGTCCCTCATACCCTTTCTGTCAGTCAAAAAGACCCTACAGCAGATGCACACAGACCCCACCTGGGTTATATTAGCCTCCAAGCTGTTCTGGAACGATGTAAAAGAACCCCAAATGGCATGGGATTGGTTTGGGCATGACAATAATGGCCTTGTTAAAAGAAGAGGCTAATACATACAATGGAAAGCATATAGTTTGTGAGTGTGCGATTCCCCCTTTAGTCACAGTAAACATTCAATTAAATGTGTGTGTACACATAACTGTTTGTTTCTGTATGTCTGTAGCTTTTACACACACACACACACACACACACACACACAGAGAGAGAGAGAAAGAGAGCATCCCTTTACCTCAGTTTATCCCTTGTCCTGGAACATTTGTTAACCACAGTTGCTTACGGAAAGCGGCCAAAACTCACTCTGAGAGAAATGATAATAGTACTATCAAAACAGGACTTTTCGCTGTAAAAGCAATTCACATTTGTGCCATAAAAAGAGGAAGAGGCTCAGATAGACTGAATAAACGCCCTCAAACTGCGCTGCGGCACTGCTGGGCTGTAAAAGTAGAGGCTTTACGTTTCGGAGGAGAGAAACTGGAAGAGCAGATCGATGGAAAGAGGCAGCCAGGGAAAACAGAGAGTGCAATAAATATCCTACAGGACACGCTGAATCCAAACCCCATGCTTTCAGCATTTAATGCTTAAATTTTTTTTTTTACATTTGTTCTGCTCTCATCTGGAATTTTAGTTCTTTGGTTCTATACATTTACAGAGAGAAAACTAGGCTTTTATCATGCCAGTGACTTCTAAAGTGCTTTTTTTTTTTACCAGGACAACCAGGTAAGGGAAAGGAATATGTGATGGGTAGAAGAATGGAGCTGTTGTGGGGTGTTCCAGTGGTTAAAACCCACAAAAATTGATCCAAGGAAGGAATCTGCAACAGGGTCATGGGTGCCCAACTCACTGATGCACATGGGGAGCGAGGGCTAACCTTTCTGGTCCGATACCACCAATATGTTGAAGTTAATCTGAAGGTTTGTTCAGTCGGGTGTCATCAGGAATGAGCAGGGAGCCTGTTTCATTTAAACAGTGAGCTTTAAACCAGAAGGTGCAGAACTGTGTTATGGCACAAGCAAAATAGATTTCTGAAGACCTCAGAAAAATAGCTGTGGATGCTCATTAGGAAAAGATTACAAAACTGTCCCTAAAGAGTTTGGACAATACCAAATGTCCACAATCGGACAGACTGTATAAGTGGAGATAATTCAAGGCCGCTGTGCCTATTGACCAACAAAGGTCACTCTAAGAGCAAGGCATTTCATAGTCTGTTGGGTCACAAAGGACCTCAGGGTAACTTAAAGCAACTCAAGACCTCTCTCACACTGACTCATGTTAATGTTCATGAGTTCACCATAAGAAAAATACTACATGACAATACCGTGCATGGCAGGGTTGTAAGGAAAACCACTGCTCTTCAAAAGGAACATTGATGAACTTTGCTAAAGATCATGTGGACATGCCAGAAGGCCGTTGGAATTTTCTTTTTGTGGATGGAAAAGAATAAAATGGGACCTCTTGGTTTAAATAAGAAGCACAATGTTTGGAGAAAGGGAAGCACTGCATTCCAGTGTAAGAAC
Organism: Arnoldichthys spilopterus; assembly: GCA_037974385.1. NCBI lineage: Eukaryota > Metazoa > Chordata > Actinopteri > Characiformes > Lepidarchidae > Arnoldichthys > Arnoldichthys spilopterus. Next base: position 4,316,722 of record JBBPDA010000132.1, on the reverse strand, counting down.
GTTATCCCGTTTGTGAAACATTGTGGGGACAGTATCATGGTTTGGGCCTGTTTTGCAGCATCAGGGCCAGGACAGCCTGCCATCATTGATGGAACAAGGAATTCTGAATTATACCAGTGAATTCTAAAGGATAATGGTAGGACTGAAAAAGTGGAATATGTAGCAAGATAATGATCCTAAACACACAAGCCATTGTACTAAAGAATGGTTAAAGAAGAAAAAGATGAATGTTTTGGAACAGCCGAGTCAAAGTCCTGCCCGTAACACATCTACTTTTAAGCACTATGATGCTGTTTTAGGTCATATTTATGCAGTAATATAAAATTACATATACACATATACATGGAACATATTATAATTTACATAAACAAATTTGTATATACACTAAATGAGTCATATGCTTGAGCCTTGACAAATGTGTGTGTGTGTGTGTGTGTGTGTCCTAATTTTGAACTCAGACTGTAGTGGGACTTTTAGAGAGCATTTGTGAAGAAGTCTTTGAAGTTAGAGATTCTCTCTCTCACACACACACACACACACACACACA
>JBBPDA010000132.1:4297499-4309241 GCA_037974385.1 Arnoldichthys spilopterus | reverse complement strand
TAGCACGAGTAAGGAGACACAGCCCTGATCAGATGCAAGTAAAAGGTCATTTACCACCTTTACCAGTGCTGTCTCTGCACTATGATGAGGCCTAAAACCTTACTGAAACATTTCATGAATGTTGTTCCTATGTAGAAATGAGCATAGCTGTTGTGCTATAGCCTTTTCTAGTATTTTTGAAATAAAAGGGAGGTTTGATATTGGCCTGTAGTTAAAAAGGTGGCAGGGGTCGAGATCGGATTAAAGGTTTCAGGTACATAGCCAATACTGAGGGAAGAATTTATTATGTTCATAAGAGGTTCCATTACTACTGGTAGTATTTGTTTTATAAAGTGTGTAGGTAGGGGATCTAGGATGCAAGTTGATAAATTTGAGGAGAAAATTAGTGAAATGAGTTCTTTTTCTTAAAAGGGAGAAAAACAATTGCATCGTTGATCTGATATAATTGAATTGAGCTTATTATCAAGCTGTCTAGCTTTGAATGAATGGACTGAATTTTGTATTAAATTTTAAATTAAATTTTCATTTCTGTAACTCAGGAGACTCTCCTTCCATGCTATTTTAAATTCTACTAAATTGGTTTGACGCCATTTATGTTCTAATTTTTGTATGGTTTGTTTCAAGGCGTGTGTGTGTGATTGTTAAACCAGGGTGCAAGTTTTTTCCCTCTAATTAATTTTCTCTTAAGAGGAGCTACATTATCTAAAGTGCAGCAGAATGTTGACTCTAAGTATTCAGTGCCCTGATCAAGTTCTAAAAGATCTGACGGTGATCCAATCAATGTTGAGAGCTCTGGGAGATCACTGATAAAATTCTGAGCTGTAGATGATGTGATTTGCGCTTAAAAGTGATAGCGTGGCAAAGTGCGTGGGTCATTATTAAGATGCAGTTTAAATGAAAAAAGATAATGATCTGAGAACGCCTCAGACTGTGGGACTACACCTATGTCTTTTATATTTAAACCAAGAGTTAGTATTAAGTTTAGCGTGTAGCCACCATTATGGGTTCAATGAGGTCCTGTTTAACCCCTCCTGAATCTAGAAAAGACATGAACGCTGTTCCCAGTGGGTTATCGAGATTATCAAGGTGAATATTAAAGTCTTCGATAATTAAAGCTTTGTCTGATGAGACAGCTAAAATCTGCAAATTCATTGAGGAATTCAGAATAAGGCACTGGGGGTCTGTAGATTATAACTAGTTGAATCGACTGTGTAGGTTTATTTTTTGTGGATACATGTACTATGTTTGAATTAAGAACTTCAAAAGCTTTAAATTTATGTCCTATTTTGTGTGTGATGCTAAGATTATCATTATAAATAACTGCAACGCCTCCTCCTCTGCCAGAGAGACAAGGCTGGTGTATATAACTGTATGCAGGGGGGCACACCTCATTTAATGCTATGTACTCATTTTGTTTAATCCATGTTTCTGTTAAACAGAGTATATCAAATTCCTGATCAGTGATAATGTCATTGACAATAAGAGTTTTGGAAGTAAGAGATATTTCTATCTAATATTTAATAGTCCTAACTTTAGATCAAAGGTGCTGGTTTTATTTTCAGTCTGATCAAATTTTATGTTGATTAAGTTACTAAAATAGTATTTTATACTCCGAGTATTTCTATGTTTTTTTTTTAAATCGGGGGACAGACACACTCTGAATATATTCTAACCTTGGGGACGACTCTATGCAGCTAGCAGACGGTTGGTATAGCCTGTCTGTCTATGTGCTACGTTGCAAGAAATGAGAGCAGCACCTTCCTGAGTAGGATGGATACTGTCCCGCCCTAGCAGGCCAGTTTTGCCCTCAAAATTACTCCAATTATCTATGAAGCCCACATTCTTCTCCGAGCACCACCTGGACATCCAGCAGTTCAGTGACCACAGCCTGCTGTAAGCTAGGTCACCACGCCACATTGGTATCGGGCCAGAGCATATTACAGCATCGGACATCGCCTTCGCTAATTTACACACCTCTCTAATATTATTCTTAGTAACCTCACTTTCCTGAAGGAGAATATCATTAGCTCCTACGTGGAAAACTATCTTTGAATGTCTATGCTTGCCTAGGACCCTGACATTACCTGCTATGTCCGGTGCCCTGGCTCCTGGGATGCACCTGACTAAAGCTGCTGGTGCCCCAAAAGGCCTGGCTAATTTCAAGTGCCTTAAAATGCAGTCTCCTATTACCAGAGCTCTTTCAGGTTTCTCAGCGGGTGCTTCACTGAGGAGAGCAAACCTGTTGGACACATGAATCAGAGAGGAGTGGTGCTCTGGTGGGCGAGCCTTATAGGCTCTGTGATTTCTATGCCACCGAGCCGCCAACCAATTGCCTCGCTGTGAGGGCTCTAACACTGGAGCAGGGGGTTTGCTACCTTCGCCTAAGGCCTCCAGACTTTCCCCTACAGATACTGTACTACTCTCACTGCCTCATTAGAGTCTGGATGCACGCTTCTAAAGCTGCAATCTTCTCCATCAGCGAGCTAACTAAAGTACACGTAGTACAAGTAAAGTTATCACTTAAGACGGAGGAAGGATAACTAAACATGCTGCACCCGATGCACTGAATGAGCTGACTGGTAGCCATAGCGATAGAACGTGGAGCAGTGGGCAGCTATCAACAGTGCCCAGGGAACAGTGTAGCGGGACGGTACCTTGCTTATAGGTACCTCAGTAGTACCTGGGCCAGAACTTGAGCCTGCGACCTTCAGGTCCCCAGGGCAATGTCCTAACAACTAGGCCACCACTGCCCTAGTATAATGTAAATAATAGTGGTCATAGGACACAACCTTGTGATAGAAGCGCTCTCAAAAGCTCTTATTTTTAATGACCCGGACTTCCTATCAAACAAGTGTTTGCTCACCCATATTCCAACAAATCCCACCTCTGCACTAGGATTGGTTAGCACTGTCTCTCTAACTGCGCTTGGATTGGGTATTACTTCATATTTAAAAGCAGCTCACCAGTCAGCTTTTGGCGAGCTGCTTCTGTGTCTGAACATTAGCCAATCCTGGCACAAAGAGTGGGCCTTATCGGAATGTAGGTCTGAAAACATAAAGCAGTCATGAGCTGAACTCCATCTAGTTGTGCTTATGGGGAACAAAAAAAACACACAAACTTAAACCTTTGGTTTGGATTTAAACCAGCGTAGAGCTGCTCCTGTAATCCCAATCATGTTTTTTAATCTATTTGATAAATTATAGTGGATTGTGGTGTCAAATGCAGCCTAAGGTCAAGCAGAACCAGTAGAGATATTTAGTCTTTCTTAGCAGACAGTAGAAGATTGCTTAATATCCTTAATAAATGTGATTTTGTTCAAGTTAGATCTGGGAGGCTTTCAACAAAGCTAAGAGCTGTGGACAATGATTTGTCATTGATGTGACAGATTGCTATAAATAAATTTAAGTGGATCATTTTTTTTTTTTAATAAATATTAAAATCTCCAACAAGTATTACTCTTATTACAACAAACAGCTAGGTGTAATAGAAAAGTACTGAATTATTGATGGAACTTTTTGTAAGAACCTAGTGGCCTGTAGCTAGTGATTTAAAAAAAACTAATTGTTTCTAAATTGGTTATATTAAGAAAAGGAATCTCAAAAGAATCCTTATTTCTGATTAATACCTAGGAAATTGCTAAGAATGCTAGCTACACCTCCCCCTCTGCCACTTACCCTGGAGTTATGTACATAGTTGTAGCCTGGAAGGGTGGCCTCATTTAGTGTTATAAACCTATCAAGTAACCCAAGTTTCTGTGAGACATACAGTGGTGTGAAAAACTATGTGCACCCTTCCTGAATTCTTATTCTTTTGCATGTTTGTCACCAAAATGTTTCTGATCATCAAACACATTTAACTATTAGTCAAAGCTAACACAAGGAAACACAAAATGCAGTTTTTAAATGATGTTTTTTATTATTTAAGGAGAAAAAAAATCCAAACCTACATGGCCCTGTGTGAAAAAGTAATTGAACCTAATAACTGGTTGGGCCACCCTTAGCAGCAATAACTGCAATCAAGCGTTTGCAATAACTTGCAACGAGTCTTTTACAGTGCTCTGGAGGAATTTTGGCCCACTCATCTTTCATTCAGAATTGTTGTAATTCAGCTTTATTTGAGTGTTTTCTAGCATGAACCGCCTTTTTAGGCTTAGTCTTAACGTCGCATTGGGATGGTGCAAGATGAGGGGGATCATGATTGAGTATAATGAGGGCATCATTTGATGTAACATAAAAATAGATGTGTATTCTCAGTGTCTTTATGTGGTGAATGTCTGCTGGAAACAACTCCGCGTTGGGGAGTGAGCAAGTTGTAGCTTAAATGCTAGTATCTAATGGAGTATTATCTCCTATAAGTATTGAAAGCTTATCGTGATTTTGAAGTAGCAAGTGAACTTAGGTTTTATCAGCTGGGAGTTGGCAAGGTTAATGACTGGCAGCGCCCTCAAGAACCTCAAGGTGTTTTGGAGGATCTCGGGGGATAAAGGAGCAGAAGGAGCTGGAGATAATAATTGGAATGGTGGAGCAGATCTCAAGGATGCTGTCCGTAGGGGAGATTTTCTTTGGGGTGAGCTACTGGGCTTGGAGCTGGCTCAGGAGAGCAGCTCACATGGAGAGCTTAACCTTCCTCCTGAGACTACTGGTGGTGTTTTGGTGGAAACAAGATGCAGATGGGGAAGAGGCTGGCGCCGTGGTAAAGCAGAAGCCGAGGGTGCTCCCTGTCAGTGTTCCAGTGTTTTGTCTAGTCCCTGTACAAATGAATGTTCATGCCTTGTCCTTGCTTTTCCCTCTGTCAATTCATGTTTAGTCTTAAGTCCTTTTCTCGCCTTGTTCCAGCAAAATTTCAGTCCCTGTAGGACAAGGCCAAAAACCATAGAGCCTTCAAAAGGCACTCCATAAGCAACCATCATGTTGCTGTTATAAATATAGCCACATGGGCTTGGGAGGACTTTGGAAAACCACTAAACAAACAATATTTTAACAAAGGCCTCCACTGCATCAAAATTGCAGTTTAAAAGTATATTAAACATCAAGTCAAGTCAAGTCAACTGACGTTGTCACAAAGCAGCTTTAAAGAAACCAGGTCAGAGGCCCCAAAGGCAAGGAAAAACTCCCTAAGCTGTAGGCAGAAACCTCAGAAGGAACCAAGGCTCAGAATGGGGAACCCATCCTCCTCTGGTCGAGACAGGATAGCAATAACAAACAAGAAAAAAAGAGAAAAATAATAAATAAAGTAAATATATATAATAATAATAATAGTTCTCAGTATAAAGAGGCAGCAGCAGTTCCTTGTGTGCAGGTGCCATGAAAACTTTAGATCTTTGTCTTTTAGACAAGGAAAAAGCCAGACATCAATTTTAAACCGTTTTGGTAGTTTTCTTTGAATATGCATGTTCATGTGGTTTGTGTGAGAGTGAAGAAATTAGAGGTAAACAGAGCACTGAGGTTTTGAAAATTATTATTATTTTTACAAATCTATTTGGCATCAGTTTTTAATGGCTGGCATCAGTTTGATGCTGACAACATGCTGAATCAACTTTATTGGTCAAGTATGTTTACACAAAAATGGCATTTGTTTTTGTGTCTCGCTATTACTACAAAAAAAGTCATATAGGGTACAGACAATACTATAAAATACAATAGATATATGGTACACTACATTATGATACATAGTAGACAATATACAATAGAAATACCTTTACATTTACATTTATTCATTTGGCTGACCCTTTTATCCTAAGCGACTTCCAAGACAGAAGAAACAATCAAGCATATATGTATATATTAGACTTGTAGTCAAGACCGTCTAAACCAAGACACTACCAAGACCAGAGGATATCGAAACCAAGCCAGCCTGAGTCAATACCAAGACAAATTCGAGACGAGACCAACTTCGAGACCAAGACTGAAAAACAAAGACTCCCTTAACTTTTGTGTGCTGTTGAGGACATACATTGCGGGTACTGATTGGTCCCAAAGTCATCTGACAAAACAGCTAACACCTCCAACAACTGTCTAAAGAATGTGAAATATGTAACTGATTTCAATTATACTTCATTTGTAGATGAAGTTGTAACATCAGATTAAAAATACAAAATTATAAACTTGAAATTGCATCATGTCCAGTTGTAGTAGTACTAACCACTGTACACTGTATGATATTAACTTCCCTGAAGTGTATTAGGCCTCTTAAGTCAACTCAACATGATATGCAGATGTTATTTAAAAGTCAATGGTCACATTTATTTACTCAAACCATTTTAAGTAAAATACTGTAATCAAACAATATAAAGACATGCGCACACATCACATTAATTAAATGCAAATTACAAATATTACATACCAATACAAACTGCACATCAAATTGTTAAAAAGAATAAGGACAAGTGCTTAAAAGATTCTGACATCTTGATGTCTGCAGTGGCATGTGATTACAACACACTGCCAATGATATCAAGCCTGTTGTTCAGTAGGGCAAGACTGAACAATGAAACTGCAGTGTCTGCTCAACTTCAGTCATAACGGATGTGCTTCTCAAGTCCCAAAAATGAATGCGAGTTTTGCACAGTTTGCCATTTGGCTGAGCTTTGTTTGCTAACTATCCAGCTTACTAGTATATCTGGACGTTGTTACAGAAACCATGGTTTCAGCAAGTTGCTGGTTTTTAGAATTTTGCAACTTGTCTCATCGTGAATCTTCAGTTTGAACTGGCCATGGTATCACACTCTCAGTTGGTTGACATGGTCAAAGATCCTTAAGTTAAATTCTAGAATTAAGATTCCGTTTTGCCATCCGTGCTATCTGGGCCAGAGCCATATATAGCTCTGATCTGGGCTTCATCGTCGAGAATGCCGGTGCTAGCCTAGCAATGTTATAGAGACACTCTTGAAATGCCCATCCTTCCTTACGGGTCAGCAACCACATAAATATTCCCATTGAAGTCGATAACAAACCACACCATATCAGCCCTTAAAGTGCTCACTGAAACGGTTTCGATATATTTCTGCTCAATGAATTTGCCAAAATATATAAAGTTAGTGAAAACTGTTAATGTGTAAGTAGCTGATAGCCACTGATAGAGCTAGCTACCTGTACTTAGCATGTAGTTACACTCTTCACCAGAAAAGTTAAGTCTGCAGAGAAGCTTGCAAAACAAATCTGTCTCTAAATAACGTGAAGAACACATGATAAATAACAATACATGGTCTGGTCATCTGAGCGAGACCAAGACAAGACCAATACCAAAAACCGCCGAGACTGGAACAAGACCAAGACCATGTAAAAGTGGTCTCGAGACATCCAACTCTAGTATATATAAATAACAACAGACAGCAACTACTACAATACATACTTATGCCAAGTGCTTACAATAACTACCAACAGGAACTACTACAGTAAATACATATGCCAAGTGCTTACAATAACTACCGACAGCAACTACTACAATAAATACATATGCCAAGTGCAGACAATAACTACCCACAGCAACTACTACAATAAATACATATGCCAAGTGCTATAGCAAAACTAGTTGGAACATTACCATCTGGGGGACATTCAAATCAAGTCAAGTTAAGTTAAGTAGGCTTTTATTGTCATTTCACCATCTACAGTTCACACAGTACACGGTGAAATTAAACAAAGTTCCTCCAGGACCATGGTGCTACATGAAACACAGGACCACAAACACTACACAACTAACAAAATAAAGTGTATTGTGTGCAAAGATGTGCAAACATTGCAGGACATTGCAAAGACAGACAGGTACGAACAAGGACCAGTGACCAGTGCAGTTATGGGACTACCAGGTGCAAGGTAGCAGGATGTGCAAAAATACAATAATGAAAATTGTAAACAATGACACAGGGGGCAGGAAGAATGTAACAGCAAAAGTTCAATATAAGTAATAAATATAATTTAAGGAATAATTGTGTGTGTGTGTGTGTGTGTGTGTGTGTGTGTGTGTGTGTGTGTGTGTGTGTGTGTGTGTGTGTGTGTGTGTGTCTGCAGGCAGTGCTCGCAGGAAGCTCATATGCACCATCTGCAATAAGAAATGCTCAACCTCCGTCAACCTGCAGGAGCATCGCAAGGTCAGATAGATCTTTTCCCCCTCCTGACTCCATCCATCTCTCTCTTCTCCTTTTCCCTCCATCACCGATCTCCGCCCCCCCACCCCCCGCTCGTCTCTCCTCCTCGCTCTTCATTTTTCGTTTCACTCACTCCATCAATCTGTCTCTCGTGTCTCTCTTGTGTTTTCGTGCGCGTCTCCAGTTCTTCTCTTCTCCGTCAGGCTTACGACCCTCAGTGTCTCGCGTTCCAGCTTTCCAAATCTATTCTTCCTTCCCAGCATTTCTCTCTCTCTCTCTCTCTCTCTCTCTCTCTCTCTCTCTCTCTCTCTCTCTCTCTCTCTTTCTCTCCTCCCTCCCCTCTCTTTCTCTCTCTCTCTCTCTTTCTTCTCTCTTGGTGTGTCTCTCTTGGAGGTGGGTTTTATGTTGAAGCAACTTTCTTCCACTGGTGCGATTCTGCGAAGGAAAGGTCTTCTTTTGTTTCACAAGCTCGTCCCCATGGCCCCCATGAAACCTAAGAGTCGAAAAGAGCAGACCGTCAGCCGTTAGCCCTGGTGTCAGTGTTTCTCCTGCCTTCGGAAAGCCCCGTGTAGTTCCAAACCAACCTTCAAAAGTCATAAGGCCAGCGATGCGCCAACACCTGTTGTTTTTCACAGCATCGTAATCCCTGAGCATTGTGAGCGTTAGTAAGGATGTACCGTGTCCATGGTCTTCTCCACTACAGGTCTGAATTGTGTTTGAAACCATGACAACCAGCTTGGTACAGCCAAAGTGCAAATTACAACTAAAATGATTATTATTATATTATTATTACCATGAATGACGGATCATGTTCTGCTGTCGAGGATATCGGACACATCACCTGGCCCTCAGTGCATCACGCCACCTTGTTTGTTGGATGCAGTAAAGGCTATAATGTAAACACTGAGTACAAATCGTCCTGTCGTTTAGGTCATCAGTGTGCACTTGCCTGTATTTACCAATAATGCATGTAAACGAGAATGCGTTAATGTGCCAGGGCTGCTAGAATCATCATATGGCCCTGACTGTGGGCATCAGGGGGCTGAATAGAGCATTGAATATGTGCTTTAGAGGAGATTTACAAATCTAGATATGCATTGTGTATGGCAATATAGCTTTAAAACATTGCATTATGAATTGTAGCCCAGCCCTGCCGTTGTTTTTGTTGAGTTATGCATTTTAATGTTGTAATGCACTTATAATTTGATTTAATGGACAAAAGTACAATGAAAAAAGTTACTAACAATCGTATTTTTATTTTGTAAATATACGCAAATGTGGAATTTGACGCGTAACAAAAGTTGAGACAGAGGCAGGTTTACCATTGTGTCAGCTTTCCAGAACCATTTTGGAACTGACAATACTAATGGTAGTGTTTGGCAACTGGAAATTCTTCCATTCTTGCTTGATATGAGCCGTCAGCTGCTCAAAAGTGCGTTGGAATTAATGTATGTGGAATCAACAGGCCGCAGATGTTTGTTTTTACTACATGTTAGAAAACAACCCAACTTTTCTGGGAAAGAAGGCTGCATTTTCCTTCAGGGTGTGATCTTTCCCATTACAGGTTCCTCTGTTACTCGCTGCTGCATTCCGTCTCTTCTCAGGCTGCCGTAATCTCATATACAGCAGCTGAACACATCGCCATCATCTGCTGTTTATCTGAAAACGCTTCTCCGAATAAATTCGTTCCCCTCTTCAGTCATCCTAATTCATACGAAAGCGAAACGAGTTCGCCACATGTAAGCTGTGCTGGAACGCATCCCGCTTGTGGCCTAGAGGTTTGTCTTCCTCCGCCGAGACGGCCCTGTAACATTCGTCCCATAGCTCACCCTAAATGACCAGGTCCCGTCTGGTGCTCTTTGACACAGGGGAGAATTAACTCGCTCTAATGGACATCAGTCCACTCCGGAATCTTCTCCTGATGACAGGGACATCATAACTCAGCCCTTATTAGAGTTACCCTCTGCAGGAGCCTCTATAAGACGAGTCGTGCCCTTGATCTGTCAGGCGTGCATAATTTGGAGCTGAGAGTTTAGAGGGAGGGACTCCGAGACACTCGTTCAGAGCCATCGGGACCAAAGTGTGGGGCAAGAAGCGTACAGTTATGGGCAGTTTGTGAAATCTTTGGAATTAAACAGGAAACCACTTATGGTGATCACATCTGTCTGGGTGACCATCATGGACGAACCGTTTTTCTTGGGTTTTTTTTTTAACTTGGAGAATCTGAATTTGTCATTTCCCAGACTGTCAGTTCTTCTGCCTTCTTCCTCAACGAGGGCCTGCTCCAGGGGGCATTATGCAACTGGGAAAGTGACTCTTTGTCATTGTGAACACACACAAGCACCACAACGAAATGTGACCTCTGCATTTAAGCCATCACATGTACACACGTGGAGCAGCAGGCAGCTATCAACAGCAGGGAGCAGTGTAGCGGGACGGTACCTTGCTCAAGGGAACCTCGGTAGTGCCCGGGCCGGGACTCGAACCTGCGACCATCAGGTCCCAAAGGCAGCGTCCTAACCCCTAAGCCACCACGGCCCACCAGTTTTACAGGGTGCTGGTGGTGTAACAGTTAGGGAGCTGCCTCTGTGATTTAAAGGTTGCTGGTTCAAATCCCTGACAGTGCAACAGTGACCAGTGCAGTTACGGGACGACCAGGTGCGAGGTAGCAGGATGTGCAAACCCTCACTTCTCACGGTTCCTCTAAATCAACAGCAGGGTGGCTTGAACCCACACCTCAAGTCATAGCAGCGCGCCCATTTCTCCCTGGTCCTTCTACACTCCTCTCTGTCCACGTGTGGTCAGATCACTCGGGATGGACGCTAATGCCAGGGCCTTGGAGAAGGAGATGCAACATTTCTTACTGCAGCTCAAGCGGAAGATTCGTTAGTTCTGATCAGCCCCGTTCCTGTCACTCCGTCGACTCACCGAGGCTCCCGCGTCCTCCGTGGCGGCTGTGACCGAGTGAAACGCTATGTCTATGAAGGCTAAACATCAATGGGACTCGGTAAAGCTGTCCACCAAGTCTTTTCCCCCCCGCTCAGATGGGTTTAGATCTGCATTCTCAGCCGGGAGGAGGGAGGAGAGATTAGAGCGCAGCTTCTTCAGCAAAGCTGAAAGAGTTATGAACAGTATTAAAAAAAACCTGGAGAAAACGTCAGAGGAGGTGATCGTGGACTTTGTGTCCTCAGAAAGTCTCTTTAAAGTCTTTTATTCCCACTTTTTCGTCAAGCGAGATCGTTTTAACACAGTTCTTTACTAGAATGGACGAAACGTTTGCCATGGAATCGAGTTTTTCACTCCTAATCATGTGGCGTGCACGTTGTTTTTATGTCACTGTAAGTCCCCATCCAGCTAAACTATCATCTGCTGATTTTGACCCGACAGTGTTCGTTTTCTCTTCAATGGGCCTTTTTCTAAAATTCGTGGTGGATTTGTGTGGTCCATCGGAGCCCGTATTACTGCTCGTCAGCGGAGACGCATTACAAACATTCTGAAGTGTTATTATATTGGGCAGAGTTTCTGTTCTAACCTCTGAAGCTGAATCACTTCCCCATCTGTGGAAATGTGTGTGTGTGTGTGTGTGTGAGTGTGTGTGTGAGTGTGTGTGAGTGTGTGTGAGTGTGTGTGAGTGTGTGTGAGTGTGTGTGAGTGTG
>JBBPDA010000132.1:4211536-4234421 GCA_037974385.1 Arnoldichthys spilopterus | reverse complement strand
GGTTAAATGCAGAGGTTGCATTTCGTTGTGGTGCTTGAGTGTGTTCACAATGACAAAGAGTCACTTTCACTTCATTTAAGGAGTTAAAACTGAATTCTCTCATGCTCTCGTCCTAAGATGACGCGAATAAACAGCAAAACCCCACAGGCTCTTCTTTACCAATCAGCATGGAGGGTTGTGTCCAGGCAGTCACCTCTTCATTTTGAACCTTTGACCATTCTTTTAAGAAAAGCACACTTTCAGAAAAGATGCCAGGAAAAGTTGCGACTGAATGCGAGTCCCGAAAGTCTGTGTAGAGGGTCTGATATGCTCCAACATGCAGAAAAACAGCCATCGTTCGATCCGCACTCGTCTGGCCCTACAAATGTCAGAAAAATGCCTGATTCAGACGCCTGTGTGAAGCCAGCCTACATGTGTTGGTGTTCATGATTCACGACAGGACAGCTGTGTCTTCTGTGTTGTTTTGTGGCTACATTTGCACATGTGGCCCATTTTGCATTAGCAGTGTTGTATTAACAGTGTTGATGTCTTACATTAGCCTCATTTGTCTTAAAATAAAGAAATACATGTGGAAATACACTGGGGGCGAGACAGCGGTGGGGTGGTTAGCACTATCCCCTCACCGCAAGAAGGTCCTGGGGGTGGGGGTGGGGGTGGGGGGGGTCAAGCTAGCGAGCTACTGAGACTTTAGGCCTTGCCTTCTTTTCTTCCACTCGGAGATGCCTAGTGTCCTTTCCCTCCCGGGTCATCCCCAGGTCTGCCTAATGGTGATGCATGAGCTGTGAAGTGTGTGTGTGTGTGTGTGTGTGTGTTTTATCTGCCGCAGTGGCGACAGTGTGATGGCTGTGTTATCTGCTGTGGAACAGCAGAGTGGAGCAGAGAGACTCGACCTGCCCTGATGAAAGAGGCACAACACCTCACACAGGACAGAGCACATTCATCACACACACACACACACACACACATGGTTGTGCGCGCGTCCTCACACACATACAGTCGTGTGTTCATGCACATGTGTACAAGACTGTACAAGAGGAAAACTGATAGACCCTTATCAGGGTACAGCACACACACACACACACACACACACACACACACACACTTTAGTATGAGATGGTATTTACCACCTACTTAAGGTGGAAACTCATTGACAGCATCGAGCATGTGAATGTGAGGGTTGAGCTCTTGAAAGGTAACGTACAGATGCTCTGGTGATTCTTGGGGCAGTCTTCACTCCCCAAATTGTCACAGGTAAACGTTTTTCTCGCTTTGTTCCATAAAATGGCTTTGCCGGAAAAAAATGTGATGCAGCACCTTCAAACAGTATAACGTGTTGTTTGCAAAAGAAGGAACGTCAACAGAAGGCAACTGCCTGACATACAGCTGTCAAGCCGAAAGTACCTAAGATGATGGTGTGTGAGTGTGTGTAGGTGGTGTTGTCATTTTCTCCCCACCGTGGGCTGCAGACCAGCGGCAGCACTAATGAGACGGATGGGAGCTGACGGGTAGACACACGCTGAAGGGTCCAATTCGCACACACAAACATAATCAGCGCCCCGGTGTTCCTGGCAGGCCAAGACCCACATTTACAGGCCTCCACGTCTCCTCGGAGAAGAGCTGGATGTGCAATTAGCTGTGAACGTCATGGCTCTCCATGCTGTAGCAAAGTCATCACCTGTGCTGAACAGTTCCCACTGAAAATGAACTGAATTGCCAGACACCAGTAAAACTCCAGCAATGTTTCAGCAAGAAAAAGAGAAGTTTACAGGCTGCAGTCCATCAGCCAAGACATGAGTCCAAACATTGCTTCTTTACTGAGAACTGCAGCTATGAGGCTAACCTAATCGTTTGCTATGAACACATGCCCAAAATTTCCCACAAGCGCACCCAGCTCTTCATTAAGATGGCCCAGGCTTACGGATGTGGTTAAGGACACGGCGTGACATACTGTGAGCTTTTTCAGACAATATCAGGGACGTTTGTTGACTTCTAGGGCTCGATTTAACACAAGTGTAAAGCCCAAGGTGCAACTACCTTTTATGGCCATGTCCAAATTCATTCTGCTATTTTGACGGAGAAAAAAAATCAGACTTTATGAATTATTCAGAGGTGTATGGTAGGCTTAACATTCAATGAACCAATCAGAATGGCCCATCACCTCATGTTTAAACGCAGTGGTGCATAATCTACGGTGTTATGAGGTGTAGTCTCAGTTTCTCAATTTGTAAGATGTAAGATGAGGTCAAATATTGACCTCACACCTTGGTACAGCCCCACTACAGAGGAATAATTTGAACACCATATCTTGGTGAAGCTATTCCTTTAAATACAAGTGCTGTCCCTTTAAATGGTCAAGGAATGGCTAATTCAGGCTAGCCACCAGTTAGCATAATGGACTTTCAGTGCTTTGCTAATTAGTGGTTGCTTGTTTCCATTCAGTGTTAGCCGCATTAGGATTTGGGCTAGCTTAGCATAAGCTCCTTTAAGAAGTGCTGTGGTGAAGTATCATTGCCTTTAGTAAAAAACATAAGGAGTTGCTGCCTAAGGTTTGTCCCATCATGCCGTTTTGTGGTACAGCAAAAGCTTCTTTCCCAGTCTGTCAACAGGAACATGTGAAAAACCTGTGAACTAATCAAACACACAAAATCACCTTCTAACATGAGCAGACCCCACAGATGGATTGCTGTTTCACTGATTAGGCTGGGATTTCAGGCAGGAACGTGCTTTAACAGTATGTGTGTGTGTGCGCGTGCGCTTTTAAGAGCAAGTGCAGCACTCCCTGGCCTTCTCCCCAGGGCCCCACGTTGTGTTAACACACACACACACACACACACACACACAGACTGCTCACTAGCATGCTCGCTAACACAGGTGTTTGTTTTTAATTGGCCTGTTGGCTGCGAGCGGCATGGCGTCTCATGTGATTGCATATCTCTGGTGCGTGTCCAGAGCAGATGAAGAGCAGAGCGGCCCATTAGAGAAGTGACACGTTGTTGGCAATTAGTGCTGACAATAACATATTGATGAAAACTTTAGGGCCAGGCGGCCCTCGAGGGCCAAAGTACAGCACAGTTTTCTGATTCCCATGCTCTAGCTTACTGGTCCATATATCATATCATATATGTACAATATTGCCATTTTAAAAATGGTCGTTTATATGGTTTTATTATATAAAATTATATAAAAAAATTTTTTTAATTATAGATTTTTCCTGTATTTTTTAAATATTTATTTATTAGTTTATTCTGTTATTTATATTCTGCCATTTAATTCACTATTATATGATATTATATTTACTATATATAATATATACACACACACACACACACACACTACTTTCCTCATTTTTGACTGACAGCCATGTTTTTTTTCTTTTAGTGTGTCTGTAGCATTTTGAGCTGCATTTTTAATTTGTTAAAGGTGCAATACAAGTAACGTTTATTGTTATTATTATTTTAATTATTATTTATAATGCAGTTACAACAAAATCCTGCAATTTCTAAATTCTCCTGAACCCTAATTTTAAATGACAAATGATAAAGAAATGATGGTAATATTTTACTGTAGGGTAATGATCATAAGGCTACATCACATGTATAAAAGTCTTGTATGACAGCTGTCATTGACCTACATCAACATTTATACAAGTTTATTTCAACAAGCGTCACTTTGCATCAGCAGTTTTCATCCGTTTCACTCCAGAAAGTGTAATGCTAATGGACACTTGTTGAAATAAGCCTTTATAAATGTCTATGGGCCCCCTCCCTGCGTCAAGAGACAGAATACAGATGAACTCACTCAGACTCGTCTTACTTTCTAGTAAGTTTACATTGCACTGCCACATGTACAGATTGACATTTCAGTGAGGTTACAGTTAGATACATGTACCATGTACCATGTACCATGTACCAAGTCTCTTTACACTGTCATTTCATAATTATGGCTGTTGTAATCAGGTACATTTACATTGCATGTACATGTACATTCTGTTACAAGCCAGTTTATCTCTCATATTCTTATTTATTATTATACATTAGTCATTGTTCATTCATACCACCTGTTGTTCATAGCGTGTGTTACAAATGTGGTATTTGTCAATGCACTGTGATGTCTGTTCTGTTCTGGTTATATGTTTGGGTCTAAGAGAAACACAATTTCACTCGAAAAACACTATATTCCTCACTGTATATATGTAAGCGGGTCGACAATAAACAATTCTTTAATGTCAACCATCATACAAGGTTAAAAATATAAAAAATTTGATTTTGATACAGTAAAAATGCTGAAACAGGGCAACATGAGAGTGAACGTTTAAAAAATATTCAGTAAGTGTTTCCGAAATTACTGCAAATACATTTGGATTTTAATGAAAAAGGGCAAAAATATAGTGTTAAAGAATATTCATGTGCACATATTTATTGTTATTTATTGTTATTGCTCATATGTACTTACTGCTCCTCTGTGAACTGCACTGAACTGCACTGTCTCGTATTTCTTGTTTAGTTTTAGTTTAGTTGTTTAGTTTAGCTTAGTTTAATTTAGTTGTACTGTAGCTCTTGTGTTCTGTCCTGTTTGCACTCGTACTCCTATCTTTTCTGCTTTTGTGTTGCACCATGGTCCTGGAGGAACGTTGTTTCATTTTTACTGCGTATATTCTAGAAATGACAATAAACCTACTACCACTACTACTACTACTATATTCCCTTTAGCCTGTTCTGAAACATTCCACAATAAGCAGGAAAGCTGGTAACAGGTGAGGCCATCATGACTGGGGGTAAGAGGAGCATCCACCAAAGGCTCAGTTCCCAAAGAACATTTCTCAACTTTTTAAAACATTGATTAATCAAAAATGTCCCTGGACAGTTTAGTCCCTGGACAGTTTAGATGCCTCCACCAGAAGCCATGCTTGTTGCCCTGTAAGCTAACAATTTTATAGTGTAAAGTTGTTAGTTTACCTATAAAGGTTGGGGTTCTGGGTTGCCTCAGAGGAAAATTGTATTGCTCCAATGCTCATTGTGTGGAATCAAAGATATCTGGCAAATGTAGAAATGCAAAGTGTCCAACCCTTCACAGCACCAACCCTCCTAAGCGTAGCTACCCTGCTTTAGGGAATGGCTCATATAGTATAAGTGGTTCCCCGGAGACTTGAGCACTAGATTATCAATAAGCAGTTGTATTGTATGAGAACAGGCTTATGTAAACATCATCAACCAACATCTGACATCATCAGACGAAAGGAAAAGGCGCATCTGTTGTCCACAAGACAGACTAGGAATTGTCTCCTAAAGCTAAGGGCTCTGCTAGCCCTGCGGTTTTTCCCTGCTATCTGACCTCAGTGACATTTTCTTTTATCTACAGCTCGCCATGCTGGTTGCTGGTTGTGCAGAGCTTCTGATGTTTCATGTTTTTTTCGTGGGTTGCTCAGATTAGCTGCGATGATGTGAGGAACATGGTGACGTTAGGGGAATCGCAGCTGATAGGGGTTTGAAATACCTCCGTTTTTGCACTTGTGATGTATTCCTGCAATGCATCACTTGCTCTGAGACATGAAATCAGATATTTGTCTCGATGTTTATTATCCTTTGCTTTAAAATCAAGCGGCTGAACTTTCAAAGACCTGCATTTTGGTCTGATAAGAGTTGAGTGACGTATTGATTTTGGATAACAAATCGCTCATAGTGAAGACCATATTTTTCTTTCCTATGGTAGATAATATATTATAAAAGACTGTACACACTGCCTTACAGTTTGGAAATCAGAGCGTAGGACGAGTACTGCCAAATGTCCAGCATGCACTTATAAATCCATGTCCATGAAAACAAAGGCGAATGAAATCTCTCGAACTTTCATCCTGATTCAGGATCTGTTGCTTATATAAAAATACTACTGAAGGAACAGTGTTGTGTTATAAAACACTAGCAAATCCTCAAACACATAAAAAACACACATTTATACAATTTCAGGATGTGAGGTTGTATGTATATCCTTATACATATTTTAGTAAATGTATTTTTCAGAGGCCTGGGTCTTTTCTAAATGGAGTTAGCGTGGGTTTCTGCTGGGATCTCTGGTTTCCTCCCACAGTTCAAAGTCATATACATGTAGATACTAAACTGCCCCTAGGTGTGTGTGTCTGCTCTGCAAGGGACTGGCAACCTGTCCAGGGTGTTTCCATGTCTTCTGCTCTATAAGCGCTGGGAGCTCCACCAATCCTAGCACCCACCATGACCCTGGTTACAACAGCAACTGAAAGTAAATTGTATGTAATAAAATGAAATTGTCTAATAAGTGTTATTATTTAACACATATGTAACATAAAATTATGTAACCTTAACACACACACACACACATACCTACATACTCATATATACACACACAGAGGTTGGTATTATTGTCTTTGTGAGAACATCCCACTGACTTCTGTAATACTGTATTTTAGTAATACTACACCAACATCTACACCTAAACCTTACCTTAACCTCAGTAAACAAAAGACAATCCTTCTGCTCATTTAAATATTCCTAAAAAAGTTGAATTTGTGGAGAAAACAGTGTGGTTCCTTGTGAGGACCAGCAAAATGCCCCCACTTTGCCAGATGTTCCTGTATTTCTGTCATTATCAGGACTTTTGGTCTTTACACAGATTGATATACATGCACACACACACACACATACACAAACACACACAGAATTCTAAAATCAACCATCTTGTTTTCTCAAAAACAAATTCCTGCACATGTGCACATTGCTAAAATACAAACTGCAGTGTAAGTGTAAACGCACTACAGGGGTCAGAAAGGTGAGAAGTGCACAAACACCTTGGTGTGTGATTCCCATCACTTCTTCTCAGAGTGAGGCCTCTTTTACAGGCCTGTTTCACTCAGGACCCCACAGCTGGGCTAACTCGCTTCCTCTCATTCATTAAATCCGGTTTTACACTGCAGAGCTTGGACAAGGTCTTTTCCACGCTCCGGTCACACTCATAAATACCCCTCCTCTCATAGGACCCCTTTTACAGCAGGAACCAGTGCACCAGGAGCCCAGACACATTTCACTTCCCTCAGTCATGGGAACACTAGAGGCGCCTGTGTCTGTTAGCATCTCAGGATTGCTTATGCATGGTTATTATCATATTCATTAGGTTCTGAGAGGGAAAACTGTGCTTACTCTGCGAAGTCCAGCACATGTGGCTCCTGATCCTGGAGAGTTTGCTGAAAGAGGTTGAATGTAACACTATTGAATTATAATTCTGCTTCAATCTCTAAGGTAATGGACTCGAGATTGGTCTTGGTCTCAAGACCTGTCAAAGGACCAAGTTTTGCTTTCTTGTCTCAGAATCAACCACGTCTTGTCTTGGACTTGGAGAATGGGGACTTTGCTTTGAGACCACTCAAGACCACAACACGGAGAACATTAAATAAATGGGCTTTACATTTGTCCGATTTGTTAACTTACTGCTTCCAGTGCAACTAATGCATATAGTGAAATGATGGTTTAACTGCTGATGATGATTACCCACCGCACCTTGGTTTCAACTTGGTCTTGCCCTGCTTTGATCTTGGTCTCCACTCGGTCTCACCCTGCTTTGGTCTTGGTCTTGACTTGGCCTTGCCCTGCTTTGATCTTGGTCTCCACTCGGTCTCACCCTGCTTTGGTCTTGGTCTTGACTTGACCTTGCCCTGCTTTGATCTTGGTCTCCACTCTGTCTCACCCTGCTTTGATCTTGGTATTCACTCGGTCTCACCCTGCTTTGATCTTGGTCTCCACTCTGTCTCACCCTGCTTTGATCTTGGTATTCACTCGGTCTCACCCTGCTTTGATCTTGGTCTCCACTCGGTCTCGCCCTGCTTGGGTCTTGGTCTTGACTTGGCCTCGCCCTGCTTTCATCTTGGTCTTGACTTGGCCTCACCCTGCTTTGATCTTGGTCTCCACTCTGTCTCACCCTGCTTTGATCTTGGTCTCCACTTGGTCTCACCCTGCTTTGATCTTGGTCTCCACTCGGCCTCACCCTGCTTTGGTCTTGGTCTTGACTTGGCCTCGCCCTGCTTTGATCTTGGTCTCCATTCTGTCTCACCCTGCTTTGGTCTTGGTCTTGACTTGGCCTCGCCCTGCTTTGATCTTGGTCTCCACTCTGTCTCACCTTGCTTTGGTCTTTGTCTTGACTCTGTCTCACCCTGCATTGGTCTTGGTTTCGACTCGGCCCTGCCCTGCTTTGGTCTTGATCTCAATTCCGTCTCACCTGTTTTGGTCCTGGGCTTGATTCAGTCTTGGCCTCAAGAAACTCTGGTCTTGGTCATGTCTTGGTCTCGTTTTAGGTGGTCTTGACTACAACTCTATTCATCTCTACTGACCATTTCTTGTGACTAAGTTTTGGCACCCCATCACCACTTCTTAAATGCCTCTCAGTCCTACCTCCATTAATCAGTGCTTAAAGCAGAAGCCGTCCAGTTCCTTATACTACAACCTTACAGTGAAGGCATCCTACCAAGCAAATGTTCAAATTCCAATCGAAAGCTTTTAACATTTGTAAATACAGCGAAATATTTCTCCAGTTATTTGGAGAGTTTAGCTCTTGCAAATCTTATGGCTCATGACCATATACCTCATGAATGTAAAACCACATAGTCAATCCCGGTACTAGCATGACCAAGAGTCTCTTACTCTTTCTCTTATTCTTTTTCTGTCTGTCTGAGGAGCCATACATGGTAAATTTTCTCTCTCTTTCCCTCTCTCTCTCTCTCTCTCTCTCTCTCTCTCTTTCTCTTTCAGTCCTCCTCTCTTACCCTGTATCTGACCCCAGTCATTTGCTTATGAAATATGCACATGTTAAGCATTAGCACCTACACGGGGCTACATTCCTGCTGGGTTCTGTTATGGTACTGTATACACAACACTTCTGAGCTTCAGAAACACACACTTCAGTAGCAGATTCATCATTAGAGACTGAGGAGCTGAATGGCGCTATGCAGCAATACGATCGGGCCAAGCACAAATGGGGTTCACATGGCATCATTTCTGCAAAGTGATCCCTTCATCAGGCTGGACGGTTTTAGAAAATGCTGAAGGTGTGTATTTTTTCAGAGCCTTTGTGGAGGAAAACTGTGTTTAGTGTCTCACTCTTCCTTAAAACACATTCCACCTATCCCAGGGGTGCCGGGAGTCTCCCGCCTATTCATATGGGTGCACTGATGCCCGCACCTTGTACACAAAGAGAGAGCGAGAGCAAGAGAGACAGAGAAAGTGAGTGAGGAGAGGTAAAATAGCTCAAACACCCACACAACCAAGGCCCTCCTCCCATATCAACCCAAATTTTCTTTCAACCCTCCCTGCCCTCGATATTTTGTTACCCCCCATACATTTTTTTCCCCCGTTTTTTTAAAACAGGACTGACCCCAGTCCTGTTACTACGGTAACCCTATTAAACCGAGTTAGTGTTGTGTTTCTCTCCACTTGTGCATTTCGCTCTTCCTGATGCAGCGATAGCAGGAGTTCATTTAAAACAGCGCTGTGACAGATTATACGGGCACAGGGCAGCACGTACAGCCCAAACCCAGCCAGACCCCAGAGGTCACGAATTCTCTCTTTCATCAGATTTAAGCCAAAAGGGCCTTTACCAACACCTCCGTAATCACTAAAATGGGTTTCTTGCTATAATCATTAGAGAATTTTTTTGCTACCAGTGACCTTTGAAAAATAACAGAAATGTGTGAGTCAGAGTTTGGAAGGCAAACAGGGGCTTAACATGCAGTCAACACATGCTGCACTGACCTGGCTGCAGGATGTGAGCGTCAGGCTGTGCTAGAGCGCTAGTTCTCCACTAAACTGAGGATAAACATGCAGTTCAGTAGGGAGTTCTCAAGAAATCATGTTCAGTACTGTGTAAAAGTCTTTACCATCAAAAAAGCAAAACATTGTGTGTCTTGACGAGTGGCGTATGGCTTGTGAATGATTCATCCACTCTTCCATTTTGGGTCACAGCGAAACTGGATTCAATCCCAGCCGACTATGGGCCCAAGGCGGAGTTTACCTAGGACAGGAGGCCAACCCATTGCAAGGCAACACAGTGGAGGTCTAGTGGTTAGGACGCTGTCTTTGGGACCTGAAGTTTGCAGGTTCGAGTCCCAGCCCGGGCACTACTGAGGTACCCTTGAGCAAGGTATCGTCCCGCTACACTGCTCCCCGTGCGCTGTTGGTAGCTGCCCGCTGCTCCACGTGTGCATGTGTGATGGGTTAAATGCAGAGGTCACGTTTCGTTGTGGTGCTTGAGTGTGTTCACAATGATAAAGAGTCACTTTCACTTTACATAGACAGACACACTCACACCTACGGGCAATCAAAAGTATCCAATCAAACTACTGCAGCCTTTGGACAGTGGGAGGAAACTGGAGCACCCAGAGGAAATCCAGGCCAAGATGGGGAGAGATTGCAAATGGCGCGCAGAAGGACACCCATGGCCGAACCAAAGATTGAACCCAGGACCTTCTTGCTGTGAGGTGACAACACTGACGATTCATTCATTTTGAACTAATCTTTAGTAGTACAGACTATACAAATTCTATACAGAATATGGAAATTGTACTGTACCATTAGGTAGGTTTTTGATTGGTGTAGCCTCAGCCATTTCAACTGTATGACTCAATAGAATATGGTCCAAAAAAGCTTAACAAGCGTAAAAAAAGGTGTATATTACTATTGACTAAGTAAACCATGTTGCTCTTAGTGTTTGAGAGCCATGTTCCCATCACACTAAAATCCAGGTTTTACTCTTTTTTATGTTTATATGCAATTTATTTGTAATGTTTTATCTTCTATTCAATCTCGTGTAAGGCTCAGATGAATAGTTTTAGGATTTTCTTTGTTTTGCTCACTCATAAATGCGAGCGGGAGCCATTAAAAGATCCCTGTATTGCACTGTAAATGATGATTAATGGTGTTTTACAGTAAGCTTGAAACATCATCATTCATGCATTCAAAGAACAATAAGCTAAATATATTTTTCTGTCATGTTAGTCACTGTCTGATGGTTACTGTGTCATTCAAGGCTGGACAAAGCTGGCCTTCACACTCTGAGGAGAGAATGAGTACAGCTCATGGGCCACGGCGCATGACTGTGGTTGCTCAGTGGTCAGAGACCCTTGTTGTGACTAACAGCTTGTGCCTTTACACATACCCACAATATTAGCTACCAGTTGCCAGCTTTACTGCTAACAAAAGTCGCTCTATAATGAGCATTTACGAAAAACATCGCTCCAGCTCATCCCGGAGGTATTGGATGGAGCTCCATCACTTCAGGGAATGAAGTCCCAGTGCCACACAGTTCAGTGCTGGGGGTGGGGCTTTATAGCCCTCTAGCCGACACTTGACATGACATAGTGGATTATGTGGCTGTTGCAGAGCATCCAGTTACTTCTGAGTCTGTGCCAGCTGTGTCAGCCAACCTGCATCAACAATAGTGAAAGTGTTTGTCATTGTGAACATACTCCATCACACAAAGTGGGCCATGCTGA
Source organism: Arnoldichthys spilopterus (assembly GCA_037974385.1). Classification (NCBI taxonomy): domain Eukaryota; kingdom Metazoa; phylum Chordata; class Actinopteri; order Characiformes; family Lepidarchidae; genus Arnoldichthys; species Arnoldichthys spilopterus. The sequence continues at coordinate 4,222,915 of JBBPDA010000132.1, read as the reverse complement.
AATGTGACCTCTACATTTAAACCATCTACATGTGGAGCAGCGGGCAGCTACCAACAGCACCGCAGTGTTGACTTGAACCTACAACCCTCCAGTCACATGAGTCCTTAATCACTAGGCTATCATTGTCCATTGCTAGGCTACCTCTGCCCGCCACTACGCTACCTTTGACCACCACTAGGCTACCTTTAAGGGTAATTTCACTGATTTTTCTGCATAAATTAGTTGTTGAGAACAACTAAACAATGTCCTGCTTGATGTAAGGTGGTTTGTTTTACACTTAAATGTCTTTACAGTGATGGTGAATGGAACCAGGGGTCTGCAACAGAAACACAGGCATATTATCATAAACCACCAGTGAACCAAGACGTGTCTTCCGGCTGTGTTGTGATGTGGTAAATCTGGAAAAATATGTTTGTATTGGAGACTTTTTTGCCTCACGACACCCTACATGAACCCATGATGGATTATTAGTATATTAAAAATTTTAAAAGTGCCAAAACATCTCAAAACGATTGTTGTGCAGTGTATTCAGAACCATGGTTTAATTTTCTATGATGAAGCTTTCGGCGGCATTAACTTTCCAGACGTCTGGTTCCATTCACCACCACTGTGAACAGTTCTGACTCGGCAAGTTTCTCTGGAATGGAACGTTTCACCATATTATTCTGGATGCGTTTGTTTACATCATTCAATAATAAAAGAAAGTTGGTATTAGTGTAATTAGTGTAGCTGAATACACTGATCAGAAGGAGCGTCTACAAATTTGGGATGTAATAGTTATTAGCTAGCTAGGCTAGTCGGGTTAATACTGTAGATTGGGTTTGCTAGTGCTAGTACAACCGCGGCTTCAGATTAGACTGTGTGTGCGTGTGTGTGTGTGTGTGTGTGTGTGCATGCGTAAGGTTTTGGGATGTCTTTCTGGTCCTGAGCAACAGCATACACCAAGCCTAGCTTCTTTACCTAACACACACTCTCATGCACACACACACATCTGGATGCAGGACCTTCCCGCCACTCTCTGGCCAATTAGAGCTTTTTCCACACATCAAAAAAGGAAGAATGAAAGAAAAAAGCAAACACAGTCCACCGAATTCCGGCCGCATGCCTCACTCTGCGCATGCACACCTACACACATGCAGCACACACACACGGAGTTGCACATGAAAGGCAGGATTATAAAGGAGAACTAATCTCTGGCCTTTAAAACACACTGAGTTTATTTTTACAGTCTCCAGCTGCACTTCCCTATACACTTCTATGTGTGTGTGTGTGTGTGTGTGTGTGTGTGTGTGTGTGTGTGTGTGTGTGTGTGTGTGTAAATAAGGGGGTGCAGCAGCGAGGGAGGTATATTAAGGTGTAGAGAGAGTGATGGAGAGAGACAGATGAACAGAGGGAAGGAATAAAGGGCACATGCATCGCAGATGCTCAGCAGTAGATGATCGGAGATAAACTCTGAAGAATAATGGAGTTTGTGGGAGAACGAGACAAAAGAGAGGAGAACGAGTGCTCTCTGCCTTCCGAAGATTTACAAACGTGAGGTCCCTGCTGACACTAGAACCGAGCTGAACATGTGCAGACCCTTTTCCCCTAATGCTGGTAGTTACTGTAACCCTATTCCCTCTGTCTTCTTGTGGTCAAGGGCAGCTTCAAATGCCCAGGACAGATTGTTCCACCTGTATGATACGGATGGGTGTGTGTCTGTGTACGTGCACATGCATATGTACACTACACTAGCACAGGTCAGAATCACTGCCTTCAATAATGAACAGGACCCGTCAAAAACACACGCAGGTTTTACTTCTTACAGCGCTGGAATCTTTCACCGCTTATTCTCGTTCTCTTTCGTTTCCCCCTCCTTACACAGTTCAGCACTGATATATCGTACAGTGCGTGATCTGTTCTTCTTTTCCATAACTTTTATTCCATTCACAGTGGATCCGTCGCCCATTTTCCCATAGATCTGTAGGATGGAAGTGTCCTACACTGCCCTCACTTTCAGCCGTCGTATGGCTTTACTTTCATTCATTCCTTTATCTTTCTTTCTCTCTTTTTTCTTTCTTTCTTTCTCTCTTTTTTCTTTCTTTCTTTTTTCTTTCGTTCTTTCTTTCTTTCTCTTTTTGTTCTCTTTTTCTTTCTTTCATTCTTGCTTTTTTCTTTCTTTTCTTTCTTTCTTTCTTTCTTTCTTTCTTTCTTTCGTTCTTTCTTTCTCTTTTTTGTTCTCTTTTTCTTTCTTTCATTTTTACTTTTATCTTTCTTTCTCTCTTTTTTCTTTCTTTCTTTCTTTCTCTTTTTAGTTTCTTTCATTCTTGCTTTTTTCTTTCTTTTCTTCTTTCTTTCTTTCTTTCTTTCTTTTTTTTCATTTTTTCTATGTTTTCTTTCTTTCTTATTACCATTTCTTTGCATAATAATAGTCAAATAAGCTGTCTGACCTAATGAGAAATCTTCCCACATTTCATTTTGGGTTTGTATGTAGTCATATGAATACGTGTTAAATTAAGCTAATAACAATAATTGTGCATTGTAATATGTTGAAGCAGGTTATGTTTATATTGTTCCACTTCTTTTTACTTGGTATATATTTAAATGTGCAGCTACAGATGGTAATGTGTGCATAGGCGTGACCGTGTTCACATGTTTGTCTGCCTCTCTGCCATGCCATGGACTGGCAACCCATCCGGGGTCCACCTTTTGCCCAGTGAGCGGTGGTTATGAGAGAGCTCAGATGAGGAATAAATTAATTTGTTGTATATTACGGAACTATAGTGTCTATGATTTATCATCATTTACTTTTCATCCTTTTCATTTAAGTGTGCAGCGATCTCCACATGTGAGAATATTTTCATCTTTACTGCCAAAAGTGAGTAAACCGAAAGACACAGCTGTGTTGATGTGACATATTTTATTCATGAGCAAATGATTTACACATTTGAATCATGCCGTGTGAATGTATCACATTTTCCCAGTGTGTTTTATACTTTGCGTGTGTGTGTGTGTGTCTGTGTGTGTGTGTGTGTGTGTGCAGTGTGCGTGTGTTCTGCACTGATAGGTCTATCGGATCGTCTTTGATGAATTATCTCCTCCTCCTGTGAGGCTTCCTGCTCCTGGTCGATCATTCATCAAAGACGTCCTGCAGCCCCTCAGCTTGACGCTGGCACTTATCTGGACGTTTACCTGTGACGCAGGCTCGGGCCGGTCACCAGTCGTTGGACGCTTTTGTGGTAAACACCTTTGAACTGTGGTAGACCGGACTGGGGACCCCCCCATAACACCCCCCCACCCCCAACACACACACACACACACACACACAGTACACACACCCTGCAGATCCAGTTTCCTTCAGGAATAATTTAACGCCTCTGGAATGCTTCACCTCCGACACATGGCCTGAAGTGGGGGTCTGCAGAGAGCGGGATTTTATTTCACAGCGCAAAATGCACAATTGTGTGCATGTGTGTGTGTGTGTGTGTGTGTGTTTTCCTATTGCACTTTTCCTTGTCTGTTTCCATTTGGGCCAGACCGTGTGCCCGTGCATCGGCGTGTGCAGCTGGACCCGACTGGGAGAAAATCGGAGCGAAGGCCACGCTCACCCTTGAGATTTTGGACATGGGCCATTTTTGTCTGGACACAGATTAGGGCCTAAATGCACCCTCAGACTAAATTACACTCTGTAACGAAAAACATTTTCTGGGTGAATCCACAAGGCTTGGTCCATAGGCACCGATCTGCAATAACTCACACTGCATGTTTAATTTTACATGCACACTCATTACTGACATGGGATAATGGCCGTGACCAAAATTGATCTCTATTAATGATTTAGGGCACTGTTACATAATTACACACACAAGGTGATTTGTACTGTGCCAGAGCACATTTGACCCCCAAAGTCCAGTTCTTTTGACTAGTGTGATCACTCCTTTCTGTCCCGATTGAAGAGGTGGCCTTGGGCACAGTTGACCTGATCTAGTGTAAATGGTAACCTTCCCTAAGTACAGAACATGACGTCCGTGATGCGACCATGGGCTGGTTCTCATCTTTTTGATTGGAACTGTAGTTAGCATGTTACAACACATCTCGGCCTAGTGCTTTTTATGGCACTTCAATCTGCCACAATGCACCAGTCATACACCATGGGTCACTACATCGGTTGAATACGCATTAGCAATCATGGCAAAGGTAAAGGAGCTTCCTAAAGATCTCAGGGACAACGCTGTTAAGCAACACTTGAATGGGAAAAGCTACAGACATCTATCAAAATGGAACTGGTTCAAGAGTACTGCACCTGGAATGATATATAGCATCGCAGCTAAGCATCATGGGGCATTAGTCTCAGACTAATTATAAGGAAAGAGAGAGAGAGAGAGGGAGAGAGAGGGAGAGGGAGAGAGAGAGAGAGAGAGAGAGAGAGAGAGAGAGAGAAAGCAGAGTGTAAGAGAACAGTTCCTCGAAAAGAGATACGGGAACCAGGAACAACAGTTAGAACAGTGAGCAATGAACTACACCCCAGTATCTGTTCTTAAACCCTGGGTCTACAGAAAGAAGCTCTTCTGAGACGTGTAAGGGTGAACTTCAGCTTTGATTGAATCTTGGTTGATTAGCAGCTCTTACCTGAAGTCAAGGGTTACTGGCGTGAGGGACAAGTAGACGACAAAGCACCAGAGTACGTCACTCTGGATAAGAGCTTCTGCCAAATGCTGTAAATGGAAAATTTGCACACAAACCATGAACCATAACTTTTTTGGGAACAATGAACGTTGATCAGGTCAAAAACTGAAATTTCTGGTAATTATTCATCTTATAAATTGAAATGCCATGAATGAAATGTGGTATGAGTGCATGGTGGTGGGAGTATCAAGATATGGGGTTGCTTCTGTGTAGATGGTTGTGGGGTCATACACATCACTGCAGGAGACAGGAGTGTAGCAGAAGAAGCTAATCTCATCTTCAAAGAGAGGAGAAGAAAAGATGGATGCTTCAACAGGATTTCTAACAGGAAAGTGAAGGAATTTGGCGTAGCCAGGCTCTTGGCTTGTGTCCCAGTGAAAAGTTTCAGAGCATTTTGAAAACCGTGAGCCCCCCAGAAGGGACGTTTATATCAGTTTGGATTGAAAATGGTTTGCCAAGAAGAATAAACTTAAAATGATCTACAGTGCTGCAAAAAAATGCTCATTACTTCCTACTGTAGCTGAAGGTGCTGTGTCTTCAAGTGTCTAAATACTTTTTCCAGTTATGTGTGTAAATTTGAAGCGGATGTACAGTGAGGGTCTCCATCAGCTCAGCTATGATAAAGTGCTGTGGAGTTCCTCTCTCTCTCTCTCTCTCTCTCTCTCTCTCTCAGCATTATCTTACTCTCAGTCTCAGGAGGATTACTCCTAAAGCATGTGTGTGTGTGTGTGTGTGTGAGAGTGTGTGTGAGCGTGGGCATTTAAAGCATTCAGGCTGTTCTTCTATCATCTCCCCACTTGAATTCATGTATCACTTAAATGGCAGGAAATAAATCCCTAAAGCTTCGGTGCTCCTGAACACTCACTGAATGATGGTCTACAGTGGAGGGCCTACGGTGCCCTTTTGTCTTGCAACTTTTTTATAAACTCCTTCCATAGAAAATGAGCATTTGTATCACTTTTCATACTTTTATGGCAGAATCAAAGGCCTGAGCGGCCTTCGTTGCCTCTAACCATGTTGGGCCAAGAACAAAGCAAGGAGCCGCTGGCTTTAATTAAAGCAAGGCATGGCTGCACGTTAACAACAAAACACTGGTAACCAAGTCAGAAACATCTCTCACTTCCCTCTGCCAGGATCTCTCCTGTTACCCGTCACGCCGTCAAGCACATGGCTGCTTTACTGGTAAAACATGGAAGACACGTTTTTATCATGACCATGCATTTGAGATTTGCAGATGTTTGTTGCAAAGTGAGAGAGAGAGAGAGAGAGAGCAAATTAATAAGTTTATACGTACATACACCAACATCCAAGAGGCTGAAGCTGTTCTGTGTAGAGGAATGGGCTAAAATTCCTCTGAGCCAAATTTTCAGTTATTGGATTTTATTGGACAAAAAAACTGCTTGAATGTTAATCTTGAATCACAGTACGTTTGGACTCCAACTATGAGACTTGAGCTCTTGGTCAGCCAGGTCACCTCTGGTCACTGCAGCCATATGTTGGTGAACTCTGAGATTAGAGCAGGCCTTAAGACTGCTGGTCAAGCATCAACTCCACTATCAGCATCATCCCATTCGCTGTGAATGTGGTAAGTGAAACCCTGCCCACAAGAACACGTCCAGAGCAGAGGATGAGTCTGTTCTGTCTTGGGTCAGTTTGTTTCAGTAGTTCCTCTCCACTGAAGATCAGAGGCAGGAGCAGCTCTGTCCAGCTGGGATGGAGAGGATGGAGGCATGTGGGAAGTGGAGCACTTTAGCCAAGTGGAGGAGAAGCTAATTACAGGGGCAAGCATGATCAAGAGAGGCAACTGCTAACACACACACACACACACACACATGCACACACACATGCACACACACATGCACAGATCGAGAGGATTATATTTTGCTGAATGTAATTAAAAGCTAAAAAGTTTCTCCCAAAGGCAAACGCACCAGGGGTTAATTAACTTCACATCACTCACACACGCACACACACACCACAACCACTCTAAGAAATCGATGTAATGCTGTAATTAGCTCCATAAATGTTTGGGCTTTACACATAATCCGCATGACTGCTTGCTCTTGCACATGGCCACTGCTAATCTTTCTCCATGCGTGTTGTCACACACGAGTGGCACTGATCCACAGAAGAAGAAAAAAAAACCATCACTTTCTTTTTGGAAATATTTCAGTGACGATTAATCAGTAACACTGGGCCATAACATTAACTCATATGCAACAAATAGGAAGTTCTGCAGTGACAATTAACTATTAAAATAGTACATTTGCATATTTCCACCCTTAATATGAGTTAGAGGTCTGCTACCCAACCAAAGCCCAACAGAATCTCAGGCTTCGGGCCAGTTTTGGGCCGATTTTCCATGTACACCACCTTATTTTTTTAAATAAACAGACATACATGGACTCACTCATCCAGCCGTCACATCAGATCCTTTCTCTTGCCCATCAACTTCAAGAACTGAATGTTCACTTACTGCCTAATATACCCCATCTCCTTGACAGGTGCCGTTGTAATGAAATAACCATTTCATTACCGGGTCAATGTTATTCACGTCACCTGTCAGTGGTGTTAATGTTATGGCTGATCAGCGTACATTTAGTATGTGTTCAATGATTAATCAATGTTAAGAATGTGTGTGTTTTTTGTATGAAGTGCACTTTTAATCAGTACTTTTTCTTTCACAAGTCAACCCGTGTAGGCTGTGCTTAGTCCAGATCGCAGTGGGGAGAAATGCCGAAGAGAGGTGTGGGAGAAGTGTGAGGAAAGCAGCACCTGATTTGAGTTTAATGGTAGAAATAGATGCATATGCTCCCTGCTGTGAATACCCATTTATAGCCAGCACTCACCTCTGAGCTGCAGACACGAGACAGATAGGAAGGCCATTTAGACAGCATTTACAGTGTGTGTGTGTGTTAAGAGGTCAGTCCCAGCACCTCCTGGAAGATGAGTTAAAGAAAGGAAGTAAAAGCAAAGATGAGTTTTCACAGGGCTGGAGTGTTCAGAGCAACATCAAATGGAGGTCAGAAGTCCAGCGTTCTCACAGATTTAAGCCATGACCTTCCTGTGACTCTTCAAAAGTGGTGTATGAAGCTCACAAACCAGCAGGAATATTCCAGCAACGCAGGTTATCACTGCTCAGGGCCGAAAAACAGCTAGGTGTAAAAGGTGGTGAGGTGCCCATTGGTTTGCCAGCTTCCTGTAGTAGAAATATGGTGGTGGGGGATTGTGGGGCTTCGCATAAAAGTCACATATTTTATACTGAAGCGATATTTTGGTCAACCTTTAGAGTGGTGAGCTTGGGGACTGTTAGTCGCAATCTCATCAATGATATATTGTCGCATTAAGAGCTTTTTTTAAACATAAAAATCACACATTTCTTTTTTTTTGGCTGGTGGAAGAAAAAAACTTTCTTTTTGGAAATGTTTCAGCATCAGTTATTAGCACTGGGCCATAACGTTAACTCATATGCAACTCAGTGACACAATTTTAGGACAACAGTAACTATTAAAATAGTGCGTTTGTATATTTCTACACTTAATATAATTTAGAGGACTGCTACCCAACCAGAGTCCAACAGAATATCAGGTTTTGGGCCGATTTTTCATGTACACAAGCCATTCCCAGTCATGAACTCCCAAGCTTGAAACATGAAAATCTTCACAAAAATTTACAGGACACAATATTTTATATTGAAGCGATATTTTGGTCAACCTTTAGAGTGGTGAGCTTGGTCAACCTTTAGAGTGGTGAGCTTGGGGGCTTGGTCAACCTTTAGAGTGGTGAGCTTGGGGACTGTTAGTCGCAATCTCATCAATGATTCATTGTCACATTAAGAGTTTTTTTTAACAAAAAACAGATGTTGCCACTTTTTAAACAATGAATAAAATAATGAATGTATGGAATGACCAACTTACTGTCTTCATCAACACAAAGTGTTGTTAATGATGCATCAGTTTCATTTGTTTAGTTTAAATAAGCACTGGCTAGTAAAGGGTAATACCTACCAGTGTGGATGGGAAAAGAACAGGAAGTTATTAAGTTGGTGGTCATCAGGATGGGCCTCAGTTCTTTCAGTTTCTTGTTCACATTTCCCTGTCCGTGTTCAGCCATGTGGTTGGTTGCTTATGTAGTTCATGTTCACCTTAGCCCCGCCCTAGTCTCACCCCATCCTCGGCTGTTTCGAGTTCTGTTACCTCCCATGCCCAGGTGTCCCTTGTCTTGCCAGGTATTTAAGCCTTCGTGCTTCACCATTTCTTTGTCTGGTTTCTGGCGTCAACACTGTCATATCTACCCATTATATCTTGTCAAGTCTATAGCTATGTCTAGTAAGCTGTTGTTAGCCTTGAAGTCTTTTTGTTTCTGTGTTTGTTTTCAGTACAGTTTCTATGCCATTTCATTACAGATGAATAGTTGATCTCACAAATTCACTGAAACACGTACTACCATTTCTGGCTTGCTGGTCAGAATATCTGCTACATAGCTAACTTGCCAGCTGGCTACATCCCCACACTGCAGCTTTACTGATGACTAACATGATGACCAAACTTTCTTTATAACCATGTGTGCGTGTGTAATCCCTCTGGGGGCATTTCTTATCAGTGTATTTGTCAAATTGCTGATCATTCCTGATGGAAAACAGATCCATCCGCCCTCTGACTGTTCCTCTCGCTTCTGATGGAACATGCAGAAACGCTTTACACACTCAGGGAGAACTTAACAAGCAAGGAGAACGTGACCTTTCCACCAGCTCAGGACATCCTTCTCATCTTCCACGGTTTTGTTAGGAGGTGTTCGACCGTTGTTGGGTAGCAGATCCTCAAATCAGTTGGACTGGTGTGGTGACATGTCAGTAATCATTTTAGTCCATTTAGGGGTCAAACCTTTCAGTTCTTCTTTCAATTGCAACAAAGCCAAAACAGCAGTAGCATCGCTGAGGACTGCTGAATCCAGGCCCTCAAACCCAGCTGGTGTATATCCCAAACTAAAAAAACACAGACCCCTCACCTTTAACACCTCTGTTGATTTGTTGGGAGTTTCCAGGAGCCGCAGGGAAAGCCGAGGCAAACTGTGAAACCCTCAGGGCCAGTTTTGTGGACAGAGATTAGGCCTAGACCTGCACTCGCTTAATAGAGATTCTGCCCTGAAAACACTTCATGTTCTCCAGAGGGCAATATACCTGCATGCATCTTGTTTTCTTTATCCCGCTGGGTGGTCTCTACCATCCCACCTGGAATTCTCTCTCATACACTTTGGTCCAAGGTCAAGGTTGGTGAAAGGAGGAAGTAAGATAATGGGGTTCAACAAAGACCACCTTCATCTTTCTGCAAAGCTTATATGTGTGTTTGTTGCAATCTGTAGCAGCGTTTGGGATTAAGCATGATTGACATTTTTTTGTTTGTTGTTTTTATGCTGTTTTATGTGTTTCAGAAAATCTTTCCCCACCTCCTTGTCCCTTACTGTGTCCTGCTGAAGCTCCAGGCAGTTGCCCCTTAACCCGAATGTAGTCCATCAGTCAAGTTTTGCACCAAAGCAATAAGGCTAAAGCTAACGAGGCTTATGTACACCACTTAGCATTGTGAAATCAGTCAGGTTGTGGTTTCTGACTGCTATCTATGCCCAAAGTGCTGAAAGTTCCAACCACAGGTGTGCTAAACAGTTTATGTGTATTTTCAGCCAACCGCTTGTAGCCAGCAGAAGGGGTCCTGCATGTTTGAGTGGTTAGCATGGTGGCACCAAAGGTAATGGAGAAATGGTGTAAATTTGATTTGATTTCAGATCTTTAGATTTTCTCACTAATGTTTGCTTTTTGCTTTATTTTGTCTAGATGTGCCCCCTAGTGGTGAGGGTGTCACATGCATTTTTTTTTGTGCTAAAAACTGGCCTGCTAGTCGCAGCTACTCCAGCCTAGCCGCCTTAACAAGCACATATCGTTCACTTTATTCTCCCCTTTAAAGATGAACTCATCTTACATGTGTGCTTCAAAAACACTAAAACAAACACCTGTAATCCCAACTATGTCATGCCTTATAATCCAGTAATGAGCCCACACCAAGGATGATACAAATAAAAAACGCCACATGATGAACACCATAAATTTCATACTCCAGGGATGAGGCATAGCCCAGCTGTGTCCAGAGGTGCTCTTTTGGGTTCCCAGGGATTTAAGACTTTTTTTATGTGTTAATATATTTTTAATAAGGTCTCGCATAAAGATCTGTCATGAACCGCATAAGCAAACACAGAGGACCTTTATTAACTCTTTAAATATGCATGGCAAAGATATTACATCATGGAGGAGACCTGAGAGCAATAAAGCAGCGAGAGAGAATAATCTTCAGGGGGCCAAGCACAGGGCAGGCCGAGAAATAAAAAACGCAAGATGCGCAGAATAACTGTCTGCAGATTCGGGGCATGCAGTTATGTGCTCCACACCATGACAGAGAATGTGTGCACACACACACACACACACACACACACACCCAATGAAATATATTTGGAGTCCACTCTCAATTTTCATTAAAACAGTCTGAGCTGTGCTAAAAGTAACAACTTATTTGAAGTTGGTCCGAGACTTTTCAATAAATCTCTTAACTGGCCTCAGTATATAGAGTGACTTTCATCTTAACATGCAGAATCTCTCTCTCTCTCTCTCTCTCTCTCTCTCTCTCTCTCTCTCTCTCTCTCTCTCTCTCTCCCCCTCCCTCCCCCCTC
>JBBPDA010000132.1:4160455-4175971 GCA_037974385.1 Arnoldichthys spilopterus | reverse complement strand
GATGGATAGATAGATAGATAGATAGATAGATAGATAGATAGATAGATAGATAGATAGATAGATAGATAGATGGATAGTTTGCTGAAATTTCCCATTTCCTTCTTTTATTTTGTAAATGAATAAGCACCAGCTCATCATCACTCATCGCCTCCATTGTCACTTGTTTATTTGTATTTATGCACTAAATTAGAAGTAAATTAAAGTATTTTTCCCACTTTCACATCATTTATATGGATTGGGTGGGCTGCAAAATATTTTCAGGTCATGGCTTTCTCAGGTGTAACTGAGTGTGATATAGTCAGCTGAGCAGTGATGTGGCTAACTGAGTGTGTATTGACATAAGATGCACAGTATATGTTGTAGAGATCTTGGCTTTCTCTCTCTCTCTCTCTCTCCCTCTCTCTCAAGTTTCTGGATGGAAAGACAGGTGGAGGTGCCAGCTCCCTGAGCCGCAGCGAGATGGTAAACGGCTGCTAACGGAGCAGGTTAATGCTGTCTGAGGGTCTGCTCATGGGCAAGCCAATGCTGTAAAGAACCGACTGGAGGTATGTTTGTACAGGCAGCAGGCAGCTCAGCTCAGCTTGCATGGATCTGGTCCAGGAGCAGGCCCTCATGCCCAGAGAAGCCCCCAAACTCACCCAGTGCCTTAGTAGAGAAAAAAAAAAACACATTCAAGGCGAGAAAGCCAGCACTTGCTGAGTGGTCGGGTTACAGGCACTGGGGTTCTGGCAAGCGGCACCTGTGTCTGGCTCAGAGGCATGCGTGTGTGTTTCCAACGCAAGCAAGAGGATGTAATACACACGGTCTATGCAGGCCCAGCAGTGCTCGTGATTCTCACCCAAGCGAGTCACCTCATTCCTATTACACCACCTCCCTTCCCCAAGACCCTCACTATCTGAGAACAGTGTCTTTCGTTAGGGGTTGCAGTAAAACGGAATCACGTAAAGAAGCAATAAACTTGGATTTTTCCATAAAAAAAGGTCTAGAACCATTAGAGGAATCAGGACATTACTGGACAGCAGTGTGCTAGGAATGATTCCATCTCCTAGTTCTCGACATGGTTGCTGAGGCTTGAGGACAAATGATGTGGAACCAGACTCAGCAACTGCTATGATGAATGGATTAGATATGTTTTTTTAACTCGTACTGTGGTGAATGAGCTGTGTGCCTGTACATGTAGTTCATATGCAAACAGATCGGTCCTGCTGACCTTTAATTAGCATGTATGAGCATGTAATGCAGCTTTGCCGACTGTTCCACTATGCAAACTTGGTTGTTCTGAGTGGCGGTGGTGGCTTAGTGGTTAAGGACTTGCCCTTGTGATCAGAGGGTCGCAGGTTCAAATCCCAGCCCAGGTACTGTACCATTACACTGCTCCCTGGGCCCTGTTGATAGCTGCCCGCTGCATCACGTGTGGATGCAGAGGTCACATTTCTCTGTGGTGCGCTCTGTATAATGGGATGTGTTCACACTGACAAATGGGTCACGTTCACTTCACTCTACCACATCGTCAGGTTTGGTAGCCTCCTATAAATATTCACCATTCACTAGCCACCAAGCATTAAGAGCTACCTGCTTTAAGTGTGTAATGGCTACTAAAGGGCTGCAAGATGCCTCCTGCTCCAGCCTCGTCTTCACAGACATTACAATTTCTTTATTGTCATAAGCCAATAGGGATGTAGCAAATAACAAATAGCAGTCCTGACATTTAAATTTAAAGACAACAACAAGAAAACAACAATCAAAAACGGAAAAATGGAAAACGTGATGTGAACTATTGACCTCGGTCTTTCACCCTATGAGCACTGAGATCTAAGACCTATGAGCACTGCCCAGTGAGCCTGGTTTGTATAAGCAGTTCAGATACAGTACGTAAAGATGGATGGATAGATAAAATAAAAGTGACTATTTGTCATTGTGAACACACTCAAGCACCACAAAATGTGACCTTTGCATTTAACCCATCACACTTGCACACATGGCGCAGTGGGCAGCCACCTACAGCGCCCGGAGAGCAGTGTACCTTGCTCAAGGGAACCTCATTGGTGCACGGGCTGGGACTTGAACCTGTGGCCTTAAGTTCACAAGGGCAAGGTCCTGACCACTAGACAACCCTACCATAAAGGCTCATCGCCCAACAAAGACACATTTTCGCCATATCAAACTGCTAGACGTGTGACATGTATTGCCCATGAATACCTGATCTTCCTCATGGAAGCCAGGATGCCTGGTCATCCTCTTCAGCCTCTAGGATGCTTCAGGGCTTTCTTCTTTCTTCCATAAACAGCTTTCTTTAATCTAGGATGCATCATTTCTGGAAGCACAGTTTGGAACTGATAGAGATCTATAATGAATGAATTACCTTCAATTCCTTTTTCCAAAAGTTCAATCACTTTTTCCTAATTCAGACCATCCCTCATGGCCTTATAGCTGAAACATAAGCAGAGACTGTTCCACTGTAGGAATGACGAGAACCCTGAGTGCTGAGCAGCTTCTGCTTCTGGGCAGTGGTGGCCTAGTGGTTAGGACACTGCCTTTGGGACCAGAAGGTCGCAGGTTCGAGCCCCAGCCCGGGCACTACTGAGGTACCCTTGAGCAAAGTGCAGTCCCACTACACTGCACCCCGGGCGCTGTCAGTAGCTGCCCGCTGCTCCACGTGTGCACGTGTGATGGGTTAAATGCAGAGGTCACATTTCGTTGTGGTGCTTGAGTGTGTTCACAATGACAAATAGTCACTTTCACTTCACTTCACTTTCCGCTTGAAGGCCAAACCTCTGTTTGATGAAGCAGGCTAGGACAAAGATAAGACTGAGTAACAGGAAGGAGATGGTGTGAGGGGTGGTGGGGAGCCAACATGGGAAATGGAAGGTAGAGTCGGAAGCATATAGAGTGTTATATTGGAGGGAGGAGAAGCTTCAGGCACAGTCCTCCTCTCAAACCCCATAATACTTTCCCACACGCTGAATGGAATAATGTTCCTCATATGTCAGATGCACCGTGAATGCAGTGTTTGAGTGTTCGCAGGTACACTGCTGAACGGCATGACGTGCTAAACTTTGTGCACAATGTGCAAACTCGCCGGCGCCAACCGAAACAGTCGTGAAAAACGACCATGGCTGGTAGAAGCTGTGCAAGGTATGACCTCATGTTTTCTTATCTGGGAAAGTGATGTCAACCAATCAGCGGGGGGTTTCCAGAGGCCTGCTGTAAATAGGAAGTCCAAAGCCAACAAAATCTTTCTTTTATTCACTAATGCTAATTTGGCCCACATTTGTTTCCCCCCTGTTTGAACTTGAGGCAATTGAGCGTTGAACGTTCACTCTGACACTTCCCGTTTTCCATCACCAGAGGCTAAGAAATGCCTAATTAATCAGCAGCTCGCACAAACATCAATATCTCCGTCCGCCCGCGGTAGACCCTCGTCGTGGTGACCGCAGCGGTGACAAACAGACTGCATCCGCCTTGCAAAAGTATCCAAACCTCAGTGTGCGGTTGCTTCTCAGTGAGTGCGATGGGAGGGGCGATAAAAGTGGCGTTTTTTTTCACACGCTGTAAAAAGAAGGAGCTGGTTTTTCGGGCTATTCAGCTTTGGTAGGATTTTAGCTCGGCCCAATAGAAGAGGGTGTCGCCATGTCCTGGCTTTGGAGGCTGCTAAATGCAGCTACTGTGGCTCCACAGCAATACACACGCACACACTCACACACCAGAACCCTTTGGCCTCCTTTGTCTAACCAGGGCTGCCATTCCATTTGATTAGGGACCCGTCCTGTTTCTGTTTATCCTCTTTAATTGACCGGTGAGAAAGAAAGTGAAAGGGGCGTCAGTACGTCAGCCTCCAACTTCTGGAGATTTGCTTCTTCTTTTCAGGGAACGTTTCTCTTTCTCGTTCTGAGGTTCCGGTGGGAATGGCTGGCTTGATCGCCCCAATGTGAATCCCCCCCTAGCGCGCACACACACACACACACACACACACACACACACACGCTCTATAAAACTGTGGACTTAATAGATGTCAGAGCTGGTTTAATCAGACCCCCCCACCCCCCCACCCGCTCAGACTGCGATAACTGAACCCGTTTAGCTGCCAGTCTGATGATGGCTAACACCAGCAGACAACGACTAGCCAAAGCCCCCGTGTTTCGTGCTCTTATCGAGATTGGTGTGATCCCTGGTTCGTTCCTGCAGGCATGCAACCATGGGCGATCTCAAATTAATCTGCTTTTTCAGAGAAGAGCAAGTGAAAGAGGGTCTTTCTTGTGTCTAATCGCAATAGAGTCCATGCAATTCCAATGAGTGGCGGAGCTCAAAATATGCAAAGTCCTGATATGACGGCTTACGTTTCTGATAAAGTGCAAAGTTCTTAAAAAGTCAGAAGTGCAGCCCGTTGTTATTTCACCTCCCGCTGATCACTATGGATAAGTAAGTCCTGGTGAATCCTGGTCCTGGAATGATATACTAAAGCCCTGCTTCTCTCTATCTTTCTAACACTATATTATACAGGTGGAGGGCCCTGCATAATCCTCCAGCAGAGAATCATACAGATGATCTGGAAGATGCAATGGAGGATCATTCATGGAGCACTTGCAGTGGAGAGTGCATGGGCATGTGGCACATCTGGATCCAGCAGTGGGTGAAAACTTTTGTGACCTAGTACATTTATTTCTGAAAATATGCTAAATGTTTTATTTTTGAAGTAGATGTTTTAATGATTTCAGTGAGATGCTTAATTGTCCCATTTTTTTGTAAAGAACAGCCAAATTAGAGGACAAATCAATGGCCTTTCCTAATTTTCTGTATGATGGAATTGTCAGTCAGAGTACTTGGACACTTACAGTGGTTTTTACAATGGTTTTGAAATAAACCTCTGGCTAAAAGTGTAGAGAGGTACATGCGAGGACCTGTAAAGCACAAAAGTACATAAAATGTTTGTGGATTTATCACTAATTCATTAAACCATCAACACTGTATATAAACACTCATGTACATTTACTGTTGGTTTTGCGTAGTATTACAATGTCTATATTTGTGTTGTACACACTGAGACCCCTGGTTCCATTGAGCTCCACTGTAAAATGTCAGCAGGTTTCTCTACAATCCAAAGAAAGTGATAGAAGTGATTAAATCCACACTGTCTGTGTATGAAAACATTTAAATTTGTGCTGTTTAGCTCGTGCGTTCATGATGCGATAAGCGGTGTTGTTCCTGCAGACGGTCTGTAGGAGAGCTACTGGAGTAAATTAGGTGGGTAAACAATTAAACGTTATGCTGTTCATGGCTTACAGGAAGCAAGGGAACCTTTATTAGTCCCACAAGTGGATCACATCAGGCTTTTAACATATGCACACTTCCAAAAAACACTGGTTGTGGTTTATTTTTTCCATTAATGCAGAGTATTTGATCTTATAAGGTTGGCCATGCATGTTACAGCTGGCGGAGGTTGTGTTTTTGTTGATTTATCAAGAGTGGGGGGTGTATTGTCATGCTAAGGGTCCATCAGTACCTTGAAGGAGATGGGGAGAAAGACTAGCACAGTTTGCGTACATTGGTGCTTTACAGATTAAATACGTGGCTCTCTTGCTCTTTCTCCCTGATAACCCTAAACGCTGTGGGAAGCAAACACGGTCTGATAGCGGCAAACCTTCACCAGTGTTTGGCACCCCGAAGACCTCAACATGACAAATCCTCAGTGAGACTTTCTCAAGCTGCCCTGGTGGGCGTGCCAGCCCTGGCTTGGCTGCTCTCTCTCTCTGGGTTATGATGTGAGCCGAGCTGGAGAGATTCGCTTCTTTCCTGCCCACTTGAGTCATAAATCTATCATAAACGTCTTTATTCACAGAGACTGTGCTGACTGTTTCACAGGCCCAGGCTTTAACACAATGCTGTAAAGCAGGCACTGTGGTGGTTAACGGGCATGTTTTAAGGCATGTGTGTGTTAGTGACCTGCATGATTGTAGGTGTACCAGCCTGCCTCGTCCATCAACATGATTATTCTTTCGTGTTTGCTTTCTTTTCCGCCGTAAGCACTAAAAACCCATTAGGTTTTACTGTGGAACATCCGATTTTTAATTCCTGCGCATAGCTGAGTGGAACTGGAATTTCCCCTTAATGTAGCTTAATAAAATAAAATTAGGATGATCCATTTTACTTAAAAAAAGAAAGTTCAGAAGAGGGAGCGATCATTTATCATTGTGAAAACACCACAACAGCATAGCACAGCACATAGTGCGCCACAACTAAATATGACCTCTGCATTTAACCCATCCATGTAGGAGCAGTGGGCAGCTGACGTAGGCAGCACCCAGGGAGCAGTGCTTGGGGCCAGTACCTTGTGCATGGGAACCTCAGTGGTACATGTATCAGTCTGGGATCTGAACCAGCAACCTTCAGGTCACAGGTAACTTCCTTAACGGTTACACCACCACTGCCCCAGGTGGCATCACCTTTTCTTGTTTGACTATTGTTGATTATCATTGCTTTACTATTGAGGCTCCAAAACACTATTCACATTCTGGATCATTCTATTGGGGTCTTACTGTCTGGCTGGGGTCTAAGCGCCCTTCAAGGCGACTTTTTAAAATTTCACTTCCATTCTGGCACATTCACGTTAAACTGCATGAGCAATGTCATGTGGTCACGAGTATTACATGTCTCTCATTCATCTCTCTCTCTCTGCTCAACACTCAACTGTTGCACCCAGGGAGCAGTGTGGCAGGATGGCACCTTGCTCAAGGGAACCTCAGTGGTACCTGGGCAGGGACTTGAACCTGTGACCCTCTGATCGCATATACAAGTCTTTAACCACTAAGCTACTGAAAGTGTCTCTTGTAATACATTTCTGACAGTGGTTCTGGTGTCTGGCAAAGCATCAATCTATATCACAATGGGCTGTAACAAGGATAAGGGGCAGTGGCGGCCTATTGGTTAGGACATTATCGTTAAGAACTGAAGGTCACAGGTTCAAGTCCCGGTCCGGGCACCACTAAGGTTCCTTTGAGCAAGGTACCGTCCCACTACGCTGCTCCCCGGGCGCTGTTGGTAGCTGCCCGCTGCTCCACGTGTGCACGTGTGATGGGTTAAATGCAGAGGTCGCATTTCGTTGTGGTGCTTAAGTGTGTTCACAATGACAAAGAGTCACTTTCACTTCATTGTTTTTTAAAGCATTTAGGTGAAATAAACATCATTTAAAAAGATGCTCAAAGGTCAATGACCCCATTTAATATTTGCACCCAACATACCAACCTTTTAGACATTACACTGTATGGAAAGGAGAGCACTGGCAAAGAAAAAGTGCCCAATTCTGCTTTTAGAGACCTGGTGTCCAGCACATTTTGGTAGTTCCCTTCCTCAAACACATTCACTAAACCTGGCAATTCACCGGTGAGCTGAACAAGATGTGCTTGAGCTGGAAATCACCAAACTGTGCTGGACACTGACCCTCTGGGACCAGAATTGGGAGTTTGGCGTCTTTAGTTTGCTTTTTTATTCTTGCACTGGCTCTACCAGGCGTAATGGAACGCCTGATGATAGCTTATACATTACCATTTAGCACTGTGCTAACGTCATCCCTGAATCATCACACACCTCTGTCCAACTGTGAAGAGTATAGTGAAAGGATTTTAAAAGTGTGACACTATATTTAGCCCCTTACACAGGTATTTAGGCCTATTCACAAAGGACCGAGGGTGCCGAAATATATTTTCCCCTCCATTGTGTGGAGTCCAATTAGCTGTGCATTTCGCTGGTTCCATAACACACATTCACTACAGTGGAAGTGCCTGACAAGTGCTGCTGCTCCTGTGTGTATTATAATAAATGGCGTAAGTGGCCACGCAATGCAGTAAATGGTATTATGTGACTGCGTGTATCGGAGGGGCACAGCCAGCCTGGCCTGTGGTCATTAACGTGTGTTTTTTACGAGGCATTCACGGCCCTCCGGAGACAGAGCCGGTGGAGAGCGCTCTGAACGGCACCATTGAGCGTGCCAACTGCAGCTCAGACGAGAATCAACAGCAGAATTACATGCTTTGGTAAGCAGGACCCCTATAAAGCAGGCCTCGGAGAAGCCCTGGCCTTCTATGACTCGTTCCCTCCGTCTGAAAGTCCGGCACAAGGCAGCGAACCCCCCCCCCCCCCCCTTTCTTCTTCTTCTTCGGCTGGCTCGGCTTTCTTCCCCCCACATACCACTGCTTGGAAGCGAGAGAAACACAAACATCGTAACTCCGAAACCTCCAAAGAAAGCAAGAGAGATGGCGACTCAACTCGAGCCTCGGGACGAACATAAAGACGCAGAGATTTCGCGAAAATAAATCTCAATTAGTGCCTTAAATTGATACTTTATTATGCCTGCCATCTGAAATTGAAGTCAATTAACTATGAAGCCGGGAACACTTGACCACGGTTGAGTAGAAAAGGTCCAGTGGGGTTTTCCATTCCAAGAACATGCCTTTTCTTCTCGTCCCTCGTTAGGGACCTTGCCTGGGTCCATAGGGATATGGCTGTTTCTCCCTCATTAGGGTCCCTAACTAGCCACATTTGAACTCAAACCTCATCTATCAAGGCTGGCGATTGTTCTCGAAGAAGCCTTTTATCTAGAAACGGGGAGCAACTTTGCTGTTCCTTTCGGGGGGCTAGTACATTTGTTTTTGAATGCTTGGTAGCGTCTTTAGGGGCCCTATTAGAGCCTGGCTCAGTCGGTCTCTAAGGGTGATGGAAAAAATCTGAACCAATTACCTGTTACCCACCACAGTGAAAGAGAGGAGCCGGGGAGAGAGAGAGAGAGAGAGAGAGAGAGAGAGAGAGAGAGAGCTTGGGTTTAGGGGTGGCAAAGCAATCTGAGTTGTTTAAGAGCATCTCCAGAGACTTCTGGCTTGTAGTGAAATATGACCGCGCAGTTGAAGGTGCTGGGAACTTCATCTCTGCCTTCGCCTTGAACAAGCCTATGAATTATGTTAGGCAGTGTTGAAACGGCAGGGGCCTGAGAGGCAGAGAGCATAACCCTGAGAATGGAGCTACTCGTATTCACACCCAGCACTAATTGGTGGGGTTGGCTGCCGTTCTTCAGCCTGTTGGGCGCATTGATCTCAACATGCATCATGAGGCCTCGCTGGCTCTCTAGCTATACTAGGCAGGTCAGCATGACATTCTAGCTGCATCAGGAGGCTTAGTAATACTTTTGTTCTGGCTGTGTGTCAAGCTATAGATGGCATTAGAAGACTCAATATAACGATGTTCTAACCATGACAGGAGGTTCTGTATACTGACCCTATGGCTTGTATCAAGGGGCAGAGCATTGGGTTTGATAGTTACTTTCTCACTTTCTCAGGCTTACACTATTTGGCCAAATGTATGTGGACACCTAAAGATCACACTTATATGAAGCTTGCTAGACATCCCATGTCCGAAGCCATGGACATTAATTTGGAGTTGCCCCCCCACCCCACCCCTCTTTGCAGCTACAGCAGCCTCCACTTAATCTGGGAAGGCATTTTACAAAATAACTGTGGGAGTTTGTGTCCATTCAATCAAAAGAACAGTCGTGTGTGGGCCGAGCAGGCCTGACTTGCAATGGAAGTTCCAGTTCATCCCAAAGGTGTTTAGGGGTTAAGGTCACAGCTCCATGCAGACCACTCTCTTCCATACCAAACTAGTCAAATTTAGATTTTTATGGACGTCGTTATACCACAGAGGCATATTCATCCTGGAACAGGATGTTGCTGCACAGTAGTAAGTACATGATTGATAAAAATGTCTTAGTAACTTTGCCCATCACTGGAGACTTTTATCTGTTGGACTTTTGCATTCTGGTAGGTAGCTCTGTGAGCTTGTGTGATCAGCCTCTTATTGGCTGAGCTAATGTTGCTCCTAGATGCTTCCATTTCACAATAATACCATTTACAGTTGACTGGGACAGACCTGGCTTATAAGGTCATATCCCATGATGTTTAAGGTCTACCAGTTGTATTGCCAGTGTTTGTCTGTGGAGATTGCTTGGCTATGTCTTTTGATACAACACATCTGTAATCAATGGGTGAACTCAGTCATTTGAAGGGGCTTCCACATACTTTTGCCCACATAGTGTACATTCTGTAACACCTATCCAGCCTCACAACTGAAGTTCTGTAAGAATGCAATCATTTGTGGGTGAATAATGTTAATGCGTCATTGGTCAAAAACATTCTGTTGTCTTCCAAATTCATTTTATAACCGAGAACCCCAGCAAAGTAGAAGTCTTAGTTAAAGCTAATGCTGTTCACTGCATAGGCTTGTTTGAGGCGCAAACTTGCCTTTTCTGCTGACTGTCAAGCAATGGTAGAGCAGAAACCCCTCTGTCCAACTGCAAAAATAATATGTCCTTTCACCAGAAGTCCTTGCAGCACTCAAGGCATCCAGATAAGGATACTTCAGGAGCAGAAGTGGCGGCCACTGCCTTAGTTTTTGGCCTAAGTAAGGAGTGTAGCAACTCAGGGAAGACAGGCCAACAGGCCACTACATGCCACTTTGGGGTTAACACACCTGATTCATGTAATTATGATGAAAAACTAGGAAAAGTGATACATACATAGTGCTATGGCCAACTAGGACTGAAGGTGGACTACCTTGTTGTCCGACCAGCATGAAACCATACCTCAAAGACGCTAAAGCATACATTTATGAGATAAATTTAGGCTTCTAAAGATACCTGGTGCCAACTGACCTGGCCCACTTCAGCCTTATCAGAACTTACCAGAAGCCTTTTAGTGGATTTTTCCCAATTCAAACACCAGGCCTGCCTCATTCAGAAAGCCAGTGTTCCTCTCACATGCTGCCATGGTAAACAGCTCATTTAAACACCGTTATGGCGAGGGAGGCCGCAGGGAGCACTGGGCTGCTCTTCAAGATGAGGGAAACACTCTTCTGGCACAAGGGGTCGTGCTGAAGTCCAAGAGCATGCCGGAGTGCTCTGGATCATTGCGGTGCAGAAGCTGGAGCAGGCCTTTATGGAGAACAGCCATGCAGCCAGGCTGCTCTTTATGAGGAATGCTTCAGGCCAAACCTACACCAGTGCTTGGTGGGCTGCAGAGAGCTGCTGAATGGGGAAAGAGATAAAAGTGGCCACATGGATATCATATTTTTCTAGATGGGCAACATTTCCAAGAGAGTGTCTCTCATTCACTAGATTCTTACCATACATGCCACCATCATCCATGTTATTAGAAACAGAGGTTGAGAATGGCCTGCTACCCAGAAACATCCAGGCAAGGGTACATCTGTGGTCAAAAAGTGACCATTGATGAGGGGCTGTAAACCAAATAGAGGCAAGGAGAACCCGAAAAAACACGAACACAAGATCTTAATGATCGTTTTATAATTTCTTCACAATGCTGTTGGTTAGCAGTGGTTTTCTCTTTACAACTCTACCATGGATACCATTTTTGACCATGCTGTTTGTAATGCTCTTTAAAATACCAGTGGTCCACACCCATCCTGCTGTCTGACCCCATCTGATCCATCCTGATGCCCTATGTGTGGTTGGAACTCTTATTGTTGGAAACCACTCACTCCTGCTGAGGAGGCTCATATGGACAGCCTTCAGGTCCATTGCCCATCTGTACACTAGGAACTGCTGCCCCTGTACTGATCTTCAGCCAGACCATTGGAGCTTTATCATCTGTTCCAGGCTAGTTCAACTACCATGGAAGTCTCCATGTATTCAGTACGCATGCTAGACATGCAGCTCCAAGATATCGGCTTTTAGCTGATGCTTCCTCTAGAAACTGAGATTGTTTCTTTCTCTTTTGTCTGTTTTTTCTATCCAGTGTCGACCAGAGGAGGATGGGCTTCCCTTCTGAGTCATGGTTCCTCCCAAGGTTTCTTTCTCCAGCTTAGGGAGGTTTTTTTTCCCTTTGTCGTCCTTGGCTTGCTCATCAGGGGCTAGGACAGCTACTTTTGTATCGGTTATAAAAAGTGATGAAAAGCTGTGAAACGATTCACCACTGTTCCTCTATTTTCTCCACTTGGAGACAAAAGTCACAGAGCCTTCTATATGTTTCTGGAAAAATTTGAATAGCTTTCTTTTTCATCGCTTTCAGAATTTCAGAATCGCAGCATATGACACTTGGGCAGTGGTGATATAACAGTTAAGGAGTTGTCCCTTGACCTCAAGGTCACTGGTTCAAATCTCACATTGGGACAAGTACCACTGAGGTACCCATGAGCAAGGTGCCGTCCCCCAGCATTGCTCCACAGGCACTGCCCATGTCACCTGCCCACTGCTTCTACACGGCTGGGTTAAATGCATTTTGTTGTGGTGCACTGTGTGCAGTGGTGTGTTCACAACGACAAACAATGACTCACTTTCCCTTTGATTGCATAACTAGGGGGAACTAATGGCTTTTTAACAGAGCCAGTTAGTGTTGGACAACACTTTTTCTTTGTAAATGACATGATCATTAAAAAAATTATATTTTGCATTTACGTCATAGTCTTCACTTAAATGTTGCTTCAGTAAAGAAGTGTGATGGATATACAGAAACAAGAGACCAACAGGGGGGCAGATACCCCTTTTACGTGTATGTGTCCCAGCCCACCTGTCCTGTCCAGCTCAGAAGTCGAGGACAGAGTGGCTTTGAGGTCTGGGCGGGGTTGCCGTGGTGGGTAAGAGTGGGGTCAGGAGGATGTTATGACTGTGGGTGAGTGACAGCGCTGTACAGCAGGTTGGGTAAAGTAAAGCTGTGTAATAGAGCGTGGCAGTGCTCGGCGCACGAGAACGCGACTCTAATTAAATCACAGCTCGTTTTCTGCCTCACTAAGGCCACTCGGCTGTGCAGATAATCAGCTGCACCCCTGCAATTACACGCTCCCCGCAGACACAAACGCTACCTGATGGAGGTCACATTAAGGACCGGGCCAATTGCTTTGAGCTTTGGGCAACTCGGTTTCACTCGGCGTGTTTCATGTATGTAGGGGGTTGTCATAACCTCAGCTAGTTTTACACAAACACGTACACACACACACACACACACACACACACACACACTTGACCTTTGCACACTGCTTGAACATGAACTTCATATTGGGAGAGCAGTGATGAGTGAACGAATCTGCTGAAAATGCATGAGGATAATAAGACGTTATTATAATCCATTATAATAATATATAACGGTAATTATTTCCTATTCATATTTTATATTTAATTCATATGTTTAAAAAGTATGCTTTCATTTTTGTGGCTAAAATACTATGTATTGTTATTTTTTAACCAAAAACTTTTTTTTTTTCAGATACATTTTGGACCGTTTCGATTAGTCCATTCATCATGAAACTTTGTAATATGAAACTATGAAACTAATACCATGCTAACATTGTAAAAAAATATATATTATTAAAAAAAAGACAAAAATGGAGATACAAGGTTTGACCCTGATATTTAGTGTATTTTGTAAATATATCAAAATCATTGAATAGAATCATAGTGGAAATTGCAGATTGTTTTGCTTCGTCAGTATCTCCATGACCTGTGTCTTCAATAATCCTGGAGCAAATGCAGCTACAGCAAAATGTGGGGCTAGTTGAGAAGATTGTCAGGTTCTCTCTACCCACCATCGACACTTCCTACCACAAGCACTAAGTCCACAAGGGCTCCTTTATTGTGGAGGACCCCTCTCACCCCCCTCTCTTGGATTTTTCACCCTCTTGCCATCTGGTCAAAGGTACCGGAGCATCCCTTCCACCACCACCGCCAGACTCTTCAACAGCTTCCAGCCCCAGCTGGTCAGATTACTGAATGCACTAGTGTTCCCCGACATCCACAAGGGCCTATCTAGACCAGTCGAGTCCCAAAACCTACTTCTAATCATCACTGAATATGCCATGCCTTGTTTATACTAGTTACTCCATTCATACATGGCTTTGATGCTCACCTCTATACCTGATTTGACGCCCAATCATATCACAGTGTCCCAAATCTGCATTTTATGAAGGCATACGTTGTGTATGTTGTGTGCTGTAGCATCAGCTCAAAGAATGAAACTAGAGGAAACGTAGAAACTGTAGTGAAAATGTTAGAAACTAAGAAAAAAACGTCTACAAGTAATGTGAATTTACTGATACACTGTACCAACCTCAAGATGAGAAATATCACATTACAGACATTGACAGAAGCTACTTATTATCGAATACTGCCAATTCCTCTGCACATCGGAACCCTTTGCACTGTTTTTGCTACTTCCTGTATTACTGTCATTGCTGTTTCCTGAACATGTACTGCAGTCTGTGTGATCGTTTTTTCGCAGCCAAAGCCAAATCAAGGCTAGAGATGTGCTGCTTGCAGCAGCTGTGTGCGAATGTCTGTGTGTGAAAGAGAGAGTGTCAAAAGTATCTCAGTGTACACATGGTGGGAACAAACCCAAGATGTGTGTGTGTGTTCTGTCTCCCTCTGACCCCTTAACCCCCCCTAACCCCACTGTCAGCCATAATGAACTTTTATTGACTGTGACACTCTAAGCAGACACAATGACCCACCACCCCCATTTAAAAAGCCAAAGGGGAGAGCACACACACACACACACACACACACACACACACACACGCATACAATTCATCTATACATCTGTCCCACAGGGTGAGGAAGATGAAAGATGTGGACAGAGAGTGGGAAAGTGTCCATTTAGTAGAGGAATGCCACCAGGGCTAAGATTGATGTAAAGCAGGGGGTGTGGGCTGTGGGGTATGGGGGGGCGTTGGGGGGATGTACCATAAATATGATGCAGCGTCATTTTGCACAGCTTCCTGACTCATTGTGGCACAGCAGTGTCCATCAGCACCATCGGCTGAAACAGACCCATTGTATATGTGCATGCTGGATTTTTTGAGGCTACATTGGCACTTGCGCACCCACTGTGTGCTACATGGTCAAACACCAACTGGAAAAGTGTTAAATTATACAATTGGGATCAAATTTACATTTACATTTATATATTGGCATGACACTTTTGTCCAAAGCGACTTCCAAGCCACAGGAACATTTTAGTTGCGCAGGGCAGCACTGAGGTGAGTGCTACAAAGAGTCCAACACGTTCCTCTTAGTCATTACATACAGACGGCGAGTGCTACAAAAAGAACTGTGAGTGGAACATTACTGTCTGGGAATCGTTCTCTAGGCAGTTATTATATTTAAATTGAATTTAGCTTATTATTAATAAACTTATATTCCACTCTTTAGTGCCCTAACCCCTCCAGCCTACAACATTACAACATCTTTGGTTTCCTTTCACCCACCACACTCCCAGGGCAACATATTCTCAATCATTTTACATGATTTTCTTACAGATCAGCTACTTGAATGTGTAGAGTTTCATTTTAGAATAATTTCCATCTGCAGCAGGACTGGTTTCAAACCTTCAGGTAATACCAGTCCAGCAGTACAGCACGAACCTTTGAACTCCTTTGAAAGGAGAGTGCAAAAGTCTCAGGCAGCAAAGAAATAGTTTAGAACGATATAACAATATATACTGTGGTTATTTGAAAGAATGTGTTCAG
>JBBPDA010000132.1:4138085-4148863 GCA_037974385.1 Arnoldichthys spilopterus | reverse complement strand
AGAGAGAGAGAGAGAGAGAGAGACAGAGAGAGAGAGAGAGAGAGAGAGAGAGAGAGAGAGAGAGAGAGAGAGAGAGGTGGGGTGGACCGGACCAGAAGGCAGATAAATTAGTGTTGATGGGTAACCTTGACTTGAAATTGCTACCACTTGCTCGCCGTCGTGGCTCAACCAAAACGGCCTGACATGGAAAAATACAGATTTCCCACCATTCCCTACTCTTTCTCCATTTATTTACTTTTTACATTGCCTTGAGATGACATGGGAGGGTGGGGTGTGTGTGTGTGTGTGTGTGTGTGTGTGTGTGTGTGTGTGTGTGTGTGTGTAGAAGAGAAAGATAATTGCTTGTGTGTGTGCGTGAAGCGATTACTGTCAGGAGAGTTTTCCGCCCTGGCTGAGTCTTGGTGGGTCAGTGTGGTATAGGCTACTGTGTTTGTGGAAGCAGGGCTGTTCCAGAAACATCAGTCATTTTAGTCGACAGGCGACCTCAGTGTGTGTTTGTGTGTGTGTGCACGGCTTGTAGAATCTAAAAATTGCTCAGCACACCGTTTAGAGACTCGGGAATGGATCATACATAAGACTAATGCTCGTTAAAGGGAGTGATACTGTATGTGTGAGTGATAAAGATGTGATAATTCATCAAAAATCAACTTTACTGTTTCCCCGTTGCTCCAACTGTCAACCAGTCTACTTTAACGAAGTGTGTCCATTTGTGTGGGTTGTTATTCGTCTGTTCCTGTGTGCATTTTTACTCGCTTCCATTTGTGCGTACGTGTGTGTGAGTGTGTACGAGTTATGCATAATTGTGTATTTGGACATATTAGTATCTTACCAAATTTAGATTTAATCCTCAGTGACCCAAAAGCCTCTAAAAGTTTCTTTCACTCGTCTCCAGCACGGCCCTCAATATCTTCAGCATAGACACTGACAGGTTAGAGATTCCGTCACCCATGAACCTAAAATTGGGGTTTGGTTTAATACTACACCTTTTTCTACTGATTGTAATGTCTTAAACTTGAGTTCTAGTGATTTTTTTCCCCAAATTTCACAATGAAATCATTAGGATAAACTGACAAAGTCCGATTTTTTTTGCAGTGATGGTGATAGGAACCAGACATCCAGTGAGGTTCTCCATACTGTTTTTTTCACTACATTCTCAACTAGTCCCACAATGATCTTACACACCAATCAGCCACAACATTACAACCACTGCCAGGTGATGTAAATAACATTGACCATATCATTACAGTGTCTCCTGTAAAGATGCGGGATACATTAAGCAGCAAGTGAACAGTCAGTTATTGAAGTTAATGTGTTAGATGCATAAAATGAGTGAACATAAGGATCTGAGCCGCTTTGACAAAATAAAATGAGCATTACGAACACTGTGCACATGGTTGCAACTCTGATCTTTTCGCCATGTGGAGCCCTAAGGAAGTTATACACTTGAGAGGTTCTTTTACCGTAGTTTTGAGAGCTTTTTGGCCTAAAACAGAATTGGAAAATTCATGCAGGGTGGTGGGGTAGGCCCACGTGCAGGGTGCTGGGAAGAAAACTTGCTTTTTCACATTTATTTGCCATTATCTTCACATATAAACAGAAAGGAGGCACATGTAGGCTCACTGGTAGTTTTGCATAGTAAATAAAATGGCTATATTTGTGCTGTTTGGTCAGTTATGGTCAAATAATCCACTCTGTCTTTAATTAGGAGACATTTTCAGGAAGCTTTTCTCACCAGACATTAGAGAAACACATGCTAGTTGCAGGTGGTTCTCTTGCACTAACACACATTTAATATATTATTATAGATTTCTCTGAAGTTATTTTTATTATTTCACTAATGTGTTTATTGTATTTTGTATAAAGGAGTCTTTATAGTGGAGCCCATATCTAAAGAGAGATTCCTTTAGCCAGAGGACTGTTTCCTGTGTTCAGCCAGAGGGACAATGGGGGTGAAGTTGTCGTCTTTTTCCTCCAGTTTTCCATTCCACCTTAAATGGCATAGCAATTAGATTCTGGCACCTCTACTGCACCTGGCATCTGTTTCACCATTTAAGGTGAAACGGAACATTTGAATAAGAGGTCAACATTCAGCTTTTACTCCCAATGGAAGAACTCTTCAGTTTAATGTGTGAGAAGCACTAGCTAGAAGTAATGGATCTTTTCCTCCTACTGGAAATGATCATTGCTCAGTACAGGAACAGTGAAATATCAATTATTTCGAATGACAAAATCATAAAAAAAAAATGCTTCTTGTAACGGTCCTGACCTTGTTCAACTGATTTGTTAATTGCCAGGTTTAGTCAGTGTGTGGAACTACTTAAACAGTGCTGGACATTGGCTCTTTAGGTTCAGAGTTGGGGAACCCTGCCTTGAGGGTTTTACTACCCACAATCGTTCCTCTTCTTCTAAATGTGCTCTTAAAAGAAAAGCAACTCTCATTGTAGATCCTGGAGCGCCCCCTCATGGTTAGACTGCTAAATATCAAGCATCTGGGCCACATACAGTGCAAAATGTAGTCACAGCCAAAAAACACAGATGTTAGTGCTCGTCTTAGGCACTGATAAAAGAGGCATTAGGTTGGGTTATTAGACACAACAGCCCCGAAGACATTTTCAGATGTATCACTACTCTAGCATCATGAATCAGTGGATATGCGAAGCGTCATTTGTGGTTTTTGGGTAGTAAATAATGGCAATACTTGTGTCATGACCCATCGCAAGACTGTGTGTTCTAAGTAATACCAACAGAGGAGTTACCTGGAGCTTCTGTTCAAAGGGTAGAACAGAAACTTACACAAACAATCAGAGATGTTTATGATATTTTTATGAAGAATGTATTTCTTTGTACTATTCATAGCTTTTAAGTCAATATAATGCCTAAAGAATTTAAAAAAAAAAAATAGGGCAGGTTGCAGGTTCAAGTCCCAACCCTGATACCACTAAGGTACCACTAAGCAAGGTACACTGCTCCCCAAGTGCTTCCCATAGCTGCCAGCTGCTCCACATGTGCACGTGATGGGTTAAATGCAGAGGTCACGTTTTGTTGTGTGTGATTGAGTGTGTTCACAATGACAGTCACTTTTTTTTTTTTTACAGATTTATCAGTACTACATTATCAGTAATACTACAATTGTCAAAATTACGTAATTTAAAACTCAGGAAGCACCTGTCGGTTCACTGGTCATTTTGGATAGTAAATCAAACGGCTTTATTGTCTCTACTAAACCGTCTTAAAGTCCATTGGGGCTATAAACAGAAAGTCCACAAATGAATGAATATCCTGCAAAATCAAATAGTAAAGATCTGAATCTAGAAAAAACAGTCAGAATTGTTCACAGTGGAGGTCAAAGGAACCAGACGTCTGAAGAGTTTAATGCCTTCAGTGAACGTTATAACATTAATTGCAAGAAAATGCTGCTTGGTGCCTGAGACGTTAGATTTCAATAGTTTTGAGATAAATCTTTGGCCTAAAATGTATTTTCTACAATAGATGCACAGTGGAGAGGTATGTGCAAGCTGTTATAAAGCAAAAAAAGGTTTTTACCACTATTTTATATTTGTCATATAAACAGGATTCAGAAATGTGCAGGAAACTAGTCTGTGCTCCCTGAAGCCGGGGTGTTTGGGGCAAAAAACAGCAAGCAAAACAAACCTTTATCACTCTAAGCAATTGGAAACATTGGTCTCATATCTGCTGCCAAAACATTTCTGCTGAGTATCATTAGTGGCAGCAGATCACCCATCTAATGATACAGTAAAAGCATCATTAAAGAACAGATTCAGAATTCACATTATCCTGTGGAGTGACAGTAGGTTTTGATGGAGGTGCTTGGTACAAGGTACATGCAGGGCGTGGCAAGGTAAATTGGTGCCCAAGGTCACTTCACATTCAAGGGGGGAAAAGAAAAAAAACAGGGGGAAAAGAAGATATTTAATGATGAAAAGAAAAAAGGTAAAAGTGACTATTTGTCATTGTGAACACACTCAAGCACCACAACAAAATGTGACCTTTGCATTTAACCCATCACACGTGAAGCAACAGGCAGCTATCAACAGTGCCCATGGAGCAATGTAGCAGGACAGTCCCTTGCTCAAGGGTACCTCAGTGGTCGCTTGGCCGGGACGTGAACCTGTGACCTTCAGGTCCCAAGGGCAATGTCCTAACCACTAGGCCACCTCTGCCCACTAATGGAGTTATTAAGAACTAGAAGTGAAAGAGTAACTTTAATTTGTAGCTAATGGAAGAGAACAATTTTGTTAAAGCTGGAAAAATGAAGAGCAAACATAGAGTGAATTTGGTAAGTGTTCCAGAGTTTGGAGGTCATAGCATTGATGGAAAAGCCATGGTGGAAGGCGTAGTACTCGGGACTGCCAGGAGATAAGTGATGGACTAGAAAGCAGTGAGTGGAGTACGGTAGAAGAAGGTCACAGTGGAGCAATATTATGGAAAGGATACAGGATTGAACTGGTAACCTATGCCACTAGAGAAGGAAGGGAATGATGGGTGAGAACTCCTGGAAACCAACGATATGGGAAGTCGAGCAATATTATCAGGTGAAAAAAGGCTGCTTTGGAGAGGAACCAGATATGAGAATCAAAATCAAGAAATGGCTCAAATAATAGACCAAGATATCTAACAACACAGGCAGGCTTGGCATCAACGATGACACAGACTGATGAGAAGCACTTCAGATTTGTTCATATTAACCCTAAGAACGTTTTCCTGCATCCAGTCCATTAGGTCTGACATACAGTCCAGCAGTTCTTTGGTGGGAAAGTCTAAGGTGAAGTAAGTGCTGAGGTGTAACTGGATGTTACCTGCATAACAGTGGAAACTATGTCCATGACTTCAAATAATCCAGCCAAGAGTGTAGATAAGAAAGAGAATGGGACCAAGAACAGAACCCTGGGGGACTCCACATGTAGTGAGAGACACAGAGGATTTATAAGAACAAAAGCCACAAACTGTAGCCTATTGGTGAGATATGTCTTAAACCACTGAAGGGATGTCACAAATACAAACAGAAGAGGAATAAGTGGGGAATAAGTACAGCATTGTTGAAAGCATCAAAAACCACTATCAACGAACAGATAAAGGTCATGGGCAATCTTTAAACTTTAATGCAAACTTGAGTACCTCTAGCACAGCTCCAAAAGGGCTTTGGAGGAAGGAAAACAAGAAAATGACCAAATTTACAACAGGCTCTGGCACACTACAGCTGAGATAAAATTATAGAAATTATATAAGAATGGCTTTAATCCCTTTAAAATTCTCTTAATTTTTTCCCTCAATACCCAGGAGTGCAAAGTATAGAGAAAGTTTCTAGGGAGCTGCTGTTTAGTACTGGAGTTAACATAAGAGTCGAACCGAATGACTGTGATAAAAGCATGAACCGATTGAACTTGACCAATATAATAAACACTGTCAATAATTCACTGCTGCCCTGTAATCATGCACAAATGAAAAAGCTCAGTGTACTCACAATGTTTGCATTTACGCATTTATGATGTGAGTTTAAATGTCAAAGCCTGCAGTCGCCTATGAAAGAACATAGAAAATGATGTGTTGCTAATTCAGTGCGTTACAATATGTTTTAATAGCAAATTCATTATCGATCAGCACTCACACAGTAAAAGCAATGGATGCATATTATAGTGTTCACACTGAATACAGTAGTGATCAACTGTCTGAACACGTCAATGCTAAAAGAAAAATGGAAAAAAAAAAAAAATGTAATATTTCTAGATAAGTACATATTTGCATAAAAAAATGCTATCTGACATCATCAGCTGTACCGGCTGTTCGGAAAGAGTGTGCACATGAGCTAACACGACGCAACCTGTTTCCAGAGGTTCAAAGGTGACTCCACCTGATCGTCATATGAAGAATTCCATCGCATCCATGGAAAGTAAGAACACATCAAACATCGAGCATCAAACAAACAACCACCAAACCCTTATCTGCTGTTAATCAACAGCCAAGTGTAATGGCTTAATTACAGCTGTAAAAACTCACAGTGATATGTCACACTTTTCATTTATTTCTAGTTTACAGTAAGTTCATATTGCAGGTCATTGCTGCTAACATAGTTTGATGCAAAGCGATATGTTTATGCTATCAGGAGTTGTCCATCCATCCATTTTCTAAGCCGCTTCTTCCGTTTCCAGGTCGCAGGGAAGCTGAAGCCAATCCCAGCTGACTACGGGCCTAAGGTGGGGTTCACCCAGGACAGGGGGCTCAACACATAGACTGTACATTCTCTAGATGTGCACTGCCTTATTTGTTTAGTACTAGAGAGACACCATCAGCCAGAAACAACTCCCTTGTGTGTGCAAAACAAATATAAAGCCAAATAAAGGTCATTGCGAATAAACCTGATCCCGATTTTACCTCAACATGTAGAATTTAAATGGGAAACATGCTTCAGTTACATTGTGTTCACGATCATTTCCAGGGGTGCCAATAATTGTGGCATAAGTCCTTGAAATTTAAATTCTTGAATTTTTGTTGATTTCTGGATTTATTTTTCTCTAAAAAAATATTTAAATTAAAAAATTGCATTTCTCTCATTTATTCTGTGTGAGATGAAGCTACTTCACCAAAAGGTGGTTTATTTACAGGGAACTCTATTTATTATTTGGGGGAATAAAGAACTTTAAGTGACCACTGCTCAGACACTGTCCATCCAATCACAAGTATTTATACAGGTACTGTGTACGGGATTGGGACGGATGTGTCAGAGCAGGAACAGTGCCAATCTCCAAATCTTTAGGAGGAGAAAAGGCACCAATAAATGAGTAAAAAATGAGAATTAAACAACAATATTGTGACTGCTGATGGAATCAAGCTACCAAAAATAGAATATAGACAATGGTGTGCTCTTTTATTTGTAAGTATGGAACACACATTTCCCCCCATTCACTGTATCTAAAGCCTTGACTACATCTCACTACAGCTATCAGCTCTCTGATAAAACACCTAATAATAATGTTCCATGTTGTAAATACTGAGGATTTCGGACTGATAACAACTTAACAACTGTCTTGGCACATACTGTAGTCTTTTTATATAATTCATTGCTGTTCAGTTCAGTTATTTCTCCTAAAAAAACCTAAGGAAAGTGCTGCATCAGTATTTGGTGTAAGCTTCTATTTCATAATAAATTCATTACTAGCTAATCATTCACTGTGGTTGAGTTATTAATATTAAATCTAAGATAGATTATAGTTCTAACTCACTTCACTTCAGTAAAATTGTAAAAACAAGGGAAAACCAATGATGGGATCTATCTAAACTTTTGACCATTGATTGGTTTAGTATAAAACGTTTCACTGAAAACTAATGGTAATGGAACATTTCTTTATTTTTATTTTTCCTTCCTTTTAAAGTTATTATTTTAGAGACTTTAAGGCTATATTCTTGAGACAATGTAAAAGAAATAGTTATAATATAATATAATAATTCTAAGCTTTGTTTCAGTAAAACTGCATGCATTTCAACACTGTCAAATACAAATTGGTTTTAAAATCTAAAACTGCCTGAAATTTTTTATTTACTTGATTTCTACTAATATGTTAACAGAACATTATGAATTTTTTATATTTAACTTCATTAGAACTTCATTAACTTTACATTAACAATCATGTGAAAAAATAAGTCTAATCTCATGGAAACTAAATTTTGAAAAAATATTTGATGTTTGATTTGATTTTTTTTAACATATTTAAAAAAAAAATTAACATATATATTGTATCAAACATTTCACCCTCTTTGATACGACGCTTACACACAAAGTGGTTTATTCAAATGTCAAATAAAACTGACATTTTGTATCATTTTAATAAACAAGAAACAGATCAATCGCAACAGAAAATTAAGTACACCCTTATATTGATCACACCTTTAAGTCCATAAAATTGAATCAGTTGTTCCAGGTTAGGTGATATTGATTAAAACCTCCTGCAGGTCTGTGGTCTGTGTTCTCTTTACTGTTAAAGTGTCATCATGCCAAAATCTAAGGAACTCTCTAAGGTCTTCAAAAAAGGTTGTGGATGTCTGTGAGAATGACAAGGAATTTGAAACGATCTCTAAATGACAGTCCCCTCCACAATTATTGGCACCCCTGTAAAGATGAGCTAAAAGGGTTAGAAAAAAAATCATCTTTTGGTGAATATATATATATATATGTATATAATCTGACTATATAAACATACATTCCAGTCTAGCTAACTAAATTCTAACATTTAGAAATATTAAAAAAACCCAGAAAAGTAGCTTCATCTCACACAGAAAACATGAGAATATTTCAACCTTTAATTGATTTAAAAACAAGTCCAGAAATAAAAAACAATCAAGAACAAAAAACACAATTTCTGGCCCTCTGGAACTTAATGTCAACACAATGTAACTGAAGCATGTTTTCCATTTAAGTTCTACATGTTTAAGTTGACTGGACTGTGTATGAACTTTCAAGTTATTTTTCATATCTTTCTGAATAACTGGTACAGATACGATGTGACACAGAGGCCAGTTTACCTTAGTCATCCGTTGGCATGGGAACGATAAGAGAACACACAAATCAAATGATGGAGAAGTTATAAGTCAAGGTAAAATGATAAAAAATAGTTACTCACCTGAAAACGCCCATTTCTACTGTCAGGGCATGAATAAAAGTGGACATCAACTTGGACTGTTACAGACCTGTAGTGGAAGAGGACCCAAGGTTTTTTGGCCACACATACAATAAGGAGGATGTGAAGAGAGGCATAAAATCCTCAAGGAATACTGTTTGGGAATTACAAGTCAATATAATATTTAAATAATGTCAGAAAAAAAAGCTTTTTCTGTCTGTGAACCACAAACGTAATGTCTGGAGCTTCTAAACGTCACTGCAGTTTTGACTGGAGCCGTTTTCTATGGTCTGATGAAAGAAAAATTGAGGTTTTTGGCAATAATCATTTAAGCTGGGTTTGGCATAAAAGGAAGAAGGGCTCTAATGAACAGAACTTTATCCCAGCTGTAAAATATGATAGAGGTCCATCATGACATCATGGACTTCATGAAATAATATGATATTTTAAATAAAAAATCTGGTTCCATCTGCCAGAAAACCAAGTCATCGTTAGATCATTAGATAGAGACAACGTCGACTGAAGCATATGTCCAAATTAACTCAAAAATGGTTCACTGACCACATAATCAAACTTCTGCTATGGTCATCTCAGTCCCCTGACCTGAACCCCAGTATAGGAGAGAACTTTAAGACCCTTGATGATCTAGAGAGAGCCTGTATAGAGAAAAGGTTATAGAGACACAGTGCTGTTGTACCAACAAAGGGAGTTAAAGTGTTAAATCCTGGGTGGTCAATAACTGCCAATATAAATGACATAGTTTGTATTTATTGTAATGTTGCACTGCATGTTGATCGTGGTATTTATTTTACTGTGGCTCTATATGTTGATTGTTCTATATATCACATTGTTGTACTGTATGTTGATCGCTGTATTTATCATACTGTTGCACTGGGCAGTGGTGACATTTTGGGGCAGTGAAGGCCTAGTGGTTAGGATGCTACCTGAAGGTCGCAGGTTTAAGTCCCGGGCACTACTGAGGTTCCCTTGAGCAAGGTACCGTCCCACTACACTGCTCCCCGGGCGCTGTCGGTAGCTGCCCACTGCTCCACGTGTGCACGTGTGATGGGTTAAATGCAGAGGTCGCATTTCGTTGTGGTGCTTGAGTGTGTTCACAATGACAAATCTTCACTTTCAGTATATGTTGATGGTTGTATTTTTTGCACTGTTACACTATATGTTGAAAGCTGTATTTATCTATTGCACTATACGTTGATGGTGGTATCAATTACAATGTTGCATTATATGTTAATGTTGTATTTATTGTAATATTGCGCTATATGTGGATTGCTGTATTTACTGTACTGTTGCTCTGTAAGTTGATGTATGTATCATACATGTTGCACTATACGTTGATTGCTGTATTTCTTGCAATGTTGCACTATATGCTGACGGTTGTATTTATCGTACTGTTGCACTAAATATTGTTACTGTGTTGCCTGTTATGGTCTGAAAACCAGCCACAACGTAAGAGTTTCATTGTACGTGTCCTTGTGCACAATACATATGACAATAAATCTTTTAATCTCGAAGGCTGCCTTCTAGTTTTCCATACACTCCATCTAAGTAAAGCCTTGTCTATATCACACTATGGCTATCAGCTCTCTGATAAAACGAATGTTCCATGCTATAAATGCAGAGGAATTTGTACTGATAACAACTTGTCTTAAAATCTTATAATATGGAGTTGTAGGAAAATCATGCAGCTGTACTCGGTGCACTCATTTCATTATGAAATCGCTACATTCAACAGCTTATACATTTTCCACTCCGGAATAATTCGACTCACAATTAAGACCTCGTTCTTCTGCACCTGAGAATTAAACAGTCACTTCGCTGTTTGGAGCTCTAGTCTTGGCTGGGTTTCACCATTTAGATGTGTAGCTGGTAATTGAACCATTCCAGACATTAGCTGCTTTCCTGACTGAAAATAAATGCATGTCTTCATGATTTGTATGATCCATTAACACCTCAGATGTTTTGAGTGTAAAGAACCTTTTGAAAGTTAAAGAACTTTCCTATAGCTGCACAAACAAGCCATAAACCACCTATGGACCTTTAGTTAGTTAGAGTTAGAGTTAATTAATCTCATGAGACACTAGTGTGCTTAATCTTAAAAATAGATTAACATGGTGTCCTTGATATATA
>JBBPDA010000132.1:4117424-4137985 GCA_037974385.1 Arnoldichthys spilopterus | reverse complement strand
GAAAGGGGTCAGAACACACAGTGCACCACAGTCAGAGCTGTTTCAGCAGCAGGAGGGACCTACTCACTATTAGGCAGGTGGTATTAATGTTATGGCTGATCCGTGTGTATATTAGAAACATTTGGTTTGTAAGTGCTATTAAACTAATATATGAGTTATGAGAAACTGAAGTACTCAAGTATCAAGGCATCAATCCAAATATCATATTTTAAGCAAATTTAAACTTGATTTCCACTTGATTAGCAGTCAGAGGTGAAGTACTGGGTTTGTCCAGTCTGAAGGACACAGAGGTGAGTGTGTGTGTTACCTGTGAACTGCCCTGCAGTGCTGCGCTGCTGTACAGGTCTATAGATTTTACCATATCACCCATAGCACTGTAATGATCTCCCATCTTCAGGAGACCTGAGAAAATAGGGGTGGAGTGTAAAGCAGATCCTGTATAAAGGTATAATCTGTTCATCTCCCTATGAATTAACATCACGGGCAGAACTAGTACATGCTAGGCTGTAGACCCACCAGATTCATGAGGAGCGTGGTTGTGAGTGGAGTAGTTATGATACCTCCACTGGCAGGAGGAATAATGATTTAACACCTGTTGTGAAAAGGGGAGAACTTATGTATATAAAGATAACGGCTGTGATAATCCATATTCGATAAGAGTTAATCCTGATAGTTAATCAACAGCAATATTAAATACCAGGTAGCAAAAGCATGCAAACATTTTATTTGGACTGTCAAAGTTAATACATTAAAATTAAAATAAATACATTTACAAATCTTCTTTTTTTACAGATTTAGGGATTTTCAAGATGTAAACGTTGATAGCGTTACGCTAATATGAAGGATGCTTTACTAAGGTACAGGATTACCTCACAGAGGTGAGCTGCATTGTTCTGTGCCACAACAACACCAGTCTCTGCTAGCATAGCATATTTCACCAAAGCCTCATCCCTTCACAAAAGACACAAAACATGTGCACAATGGACTGATACAGTTTACATATATAGTGGTAGTGTATACGTTTGTGAATCCTTAATAACTACATATATATATATATATATATAATTATGTATATTTCTACATTAATATGACCTAAAATATCATCATAATTCCTAAAAGTAGATGAAGAAAACACAATTACACAAATGAGACATACTTCATCATATACTTGTTGAGGAAAATGATGCAATATTACATCACTGTGAGTGGAAAAAATATGTAAACCTCTAGGCTCAGCAATTAATTCAAAATATGTAAAATTAGAGTCGAGTGTTTTCAATCAATGGGAGGACAATCAGGTGTGAGTGTGTGTAAAATGCTAAGGATCATGTGGACAAGCTAGAAGGCTACTGGAAAAATACTCTTCTGTTTAATGTGCAATGTTTGGAGAAAGGAAAGCATTGCAGAACCTTCACCCATCTGTGAAATATGGTGGTGGTAGTATCAGGCTGTCATAGTTGATGGAACAGTGAATTCTAAATAATATTAGCAAAATCTAAAGGAAAACGTCAGGACACCTTTCTGTGAACTACATCTTAAGAGAAAGTGGTACATGTAGCAAGATAACGGTGCTAAGCCCACTGTACTACAGAATGCTTAAAAAATAAAAACATTTGGAATGGCAATGTTAGAGTCCTAACCTTAATAAACATGGTGTTATTAAGATGTTATTGTCTGTGATATTTATTATAGTTTAGTGAGTCAGACAAACTGCTGTGTCACTGCTGTGACGTTTTAAATAAAAGCGGCAGAATTATTTAAGTACTGTTGCCCAGCGCACTGAAATACGGACAACAGCTTAGGCCTATAGTACGAAGCAGCAAAGAACATGACAATGAGAAATACAGAGGAAATGTGTTGAGGCTTTTTACCATGATCCCTGTTGATAAGCTCTGAGAGCTTCACGGATGGCGAAGCCCAGGTGGCCGTTCTTTTCACTGACCGGCTTCAGTAGACTGTGGAAATAACCAGCGAAACTCACAAAAAGACAAAATCATACCCAGACTAACTGCAGGCCAAGCTTAATCTAAGGGGAAAAAAATTGTCAGACACCAACGATAAACCATGTGAATGAATTAGGTCTGACTACTGTGGCAGTAAATGTAAGTAAAGTGCTGTTACAAATTCTAGCCGAACTCCATCACTCAAGTTTTTCGTTCTGATTGGTGAATTTGCTTGTATCACCCTGGATGTAACCCACTTTAGCTTAGTGCTCTAACTCACTCGCATCACACTTTGAAGAAACATGACGGAAACATACATTACAGCTTTCTCGGGGTCTCTGTGTACCCCTTGCAGGATTCCCCTCGAGAGGGTCGATGCGGCTTCCACTGCTCCCTCCACATGTCCCAGCTGACCAGCCTTCAGGAAACACTGAAATGCAGCAGTCTGAAATACAGAGAACACATGGTATCGTCTCTACCTCTGTTTGTACTTCAGAAGACAATACATCACTCTACCTCTTCAATGAAAAGCTGAATATACGCTTAACACACTGTAATGCAGTGGTTCTCAGTCCTGGAGTCATCTTTGCTCCCACATGACCCAATTGTCCAGCTAATACACCTTTACTGGGTTGAAGTGGGTGTGTTAAAGCAGGAAAATGTTGTGTTTAACAACTTATGGTGACCCTCAGGGTGTGCATATACTGCTAGACAGGTGTCCGTTGTTTTTTTTATTAATTGCAAAAATTTGTTATATTATATAGAAATAAAATCTTTATTTTATTATTGTTGGGAGAGTTTTGTGCTAAAAATATGATATTTTGACCTATATTTTTGATAGATGTAGAAGAAGCATGACAGAGGGACACAGCTGGTCATATTTTCATATTTGTATTTTCAGTGCTATGTATAATAATTATTTCTATTTGATTATTAAAGGTCAAACGCAGCAGTGCCGTCATAAGCACAAGCAGCTTCTCGGGACAAAACACTGCTCACAGTAAAACGAAGGAGAATTTTTATGTCACGTCGATTCGTCGGATCGTGCGCTATTTCGGTTTGATCCACTGATACAGGTCGATTCATTGTTACACCCCTACCAGCTGGGCGGGGCAAAGAAAGGGGAGGGGTCTATTAAGTGCAAACACTGAGCATTGCCACATGGCACTGCTCGTTTAGTTCTGTAGCCTGGACTGGCCCCCAGCAACAAGCAAAAAGGTGCCCGTCCTGCTCCTTTGTCGCTCATGTTACTGTAGCATTAAACCGTAGTCCATTTGCAAGTTAGCAACATGCTATGCTAATCTTAGCTCAAGCTGACTGGCGCTAAACTGACATGGTTTGAGCTCATTACCATTATAATGAAGTTACCAACGGATGTCCTGGTCCATCTGGCAGCTCAGTTGCCTACCTCATTCTTCACGGGTGTGTCTGGATTGGCCCCATTCAGGTGATAAACGCCCAGGTTAAACACCCCGTCCCGGCTGCCGTTACGAGCTGCTAGTTCGAAGTAGTACACAGCCTTTCTGTCGTCTCTTCCCACAGTGTTATAGTACCAGCCCAGACCATTTAGAGCAGTCACAGAGCCCTGAGAAATAACAGCAGTTAACCCACACATCCATTCAGCACCTACACACCCCTAAACTAGTCTTTAAACCCAGTTTCTGGTCCTATATTCCAGATTCACTGGTGGTTCACTGAACTTGATGTGACTGATTGGTCACCTAGTATCATATTATCCATTGGTCACAGAAATACAGGATTGAAAGATTTAGAACCTTTAGATTCAGGGTGCAGATAAGAAGGCATCTGCTCTACACTAGAGAAGACACATATTGTGGTTGTTGGACCAAAACCTTGTAGCCCAATGTTTGTCATTTTTTACAGAATTTGACATTTACATTGTGTCAAAAGTTCATAATGAATGGAGTAAGGAAAACGGTTGTGAATGACCTTTAAACCATTTTGCATTAACCTCCATTCTACGTTTGTGCTTGTCTTGTAAAGTTTTGGAGATGCAAAATGACAGCAATGACACGCTTACCATGTCAGAGGCTTTCTCCAAGAGTTTTAGTCCCAGTGTCCGGTTCTTCTTCACTCCAACACCCTGATAAACATCACCCAATAATTCACATGGTCATCACACAGCTTATAAAGCCACTGTCACACACATGTCATATTTCACACTGCTTAATTTGGCTTGATTTACTGTGTTATTTACAATAGTTACTGACTGACTAGCTGACTAGCTGCTAGTTTTCTAGCCTGCACAGGTAATCACACTTTCAGAGGTATTCTTGTATAAAATGATAGTTAAAAATGGCTGCTACGAGCAGTGGGCGGCGGTGGCCGAGTGGCTAGGGACTTGCCCATGTGATTGGAGGGTCACATCTTCAAGTCCCGACCCAGGTACCACTGAGGTACCCTTGAGCAAGGTACTATCCCACTAGACTGGTCCCCGAGCCCTGCTGATAGCTGCCCGCTGCTCCATGTGTGGATTTCCCCGTGGTGCACATTGTGAGATGGGATGTGGTAACCGTGACAAATAGCCACTGTCATAGTTACACTGTCGCTCAGGGTCAAGACTGACCTTAAGCAAGAGGATGCCGTAGTCGTACATGGCTGTAGGATCAGTCATCTGCTGGGCACTCCTGGCAAACCATTTCACTGCTTCACTGATGTCCTTGGCCACACCATTACTGCCCCAGAACAACATCTGAGCCAGTGTTTTCTACCACAAACACATATCGGATAATACATCAGTGTTAAACTATCTCCAAAAAGCACATGGTTCCGGTTCTCAAATCTGATTGGGTGAGCTGCGTTCAAAGTACTCTGTATACCAGAACCTATGATTGCATCATTTGTTTAAACTGAGAATGTATTTTACCAAACTAGAACTAGCTAAGAGGCACTGCTCTGTGAGACTGCGAACTGCAAAATAACAAGGTAAGGAAAATGTTGAACTCAGGCTGAATCCCAAATGGCTCTTTACTCCCTAGGTAGTACACTATAACACTTAAAATTCAGGCTTCATCCAAATAACCCACAATGTGAGGCCAGTCAGTGTCCCACCTGGGTTGAAGCACTTATAAATGTGGTTGCCCCACAGCGCAGGGCGGAGCTCTTTTCCCTGGTTACAGGTGTGGCTGGCATGATGCCTTACTCTAGAAAGTGGTAAATGGCTCTTGGGCTGTCCCATGAGTCCCTCTTCCTTTTTCCCTGTCCTGTTCTGGGAATCCTGCTGGCGTGCTACAATTTTGTAGCAGTGCTGAGTCATTAGAGACCCAATTATGTGGTAATTTACTGAACTTTCTTAGCAAAAGCATGGTTTATCACACAAAAAAGTATATCTTTTTAAAATAACCTATTGAACAATTCTGTGTTTAATTCTATTTTTTGCTGTCTTACGTTTTATAAAAGCAATGGGCTCCATGAGGTGACCCGTTACAGTGATTTTACTACATGTGAGGGTGTTTTAGGCTAATAATACCTTTACTCATGATAAAATCACTGTAATGCACAGCCTGTCATGGCTATTGCTTAAAACTAAGAATGCATTCGTAGACTAATCATGATTACGTATAAGATTCAACATTAAAAACATACAAATAAAACTTGCTGTGAAACTGAATCGCTCATAGGACAATAGCTTAACCTCTAGTTTTATCATTTTTTAAAATATTGTCTTAATCTGATTTCTTGTAATTTGACTTGGATTGTAATTGTACTGCTTACTTTTCTTTTTATGCTCAGTTTATCCCTGTAAACACATTGAATGACCTCTGTATGATCGTGTGCTGTATAAATACACTTTCCTTGCGTAAACTAGTACCAGACATAAAAAAACAGGATAGAAAATTATATAATAAATAAGATAAATCCAACAATAAATAATATATGTGCACTATAATGCATCTGTAACATTACGCTACATTGTAAGATACAAAAATGCATGTAAATACGGGTAAAATGCAGTGATTATATACAGTATGTTCCATGTGCTGCATTAATCAGCAGTGAAAACAGGATGTGTGTGATGATGCAGTACCTGGGACGCAATGTCTCCCCTCTCTGCCTGCATTTTGAGGAACTGCAC
This sequence comes from Arnoldichthys spilopterus, assembly GCA_037974385.1. Taxonomy (NCBI): domain Eukaryota; kingdom Metazoa; phylum Chordata; class Actinopteri; order Characiformes; family Lepidarchidae; genus Arnoldichthys; species Arnoldichthys spilopterus. The sequence continues at coordinate 4,131,946 of JBBPDA010000132.1, read as the reverse complement.
GACATCCCCTTCCTCCCCCGTGTGCATGTGCAGCTCTTCCGCGCTTGTTACATGCACATGCTCAGTGAGGGATTGCTGTAAATCATTAGAAATGGTCAACAGATCAGGCGGCGGTGCCAGTGGATCTCCTTGAACGTGACAGCTGCTCACCTCCAAGTCTCGGACTTGATCCCTGTCGATGCTCGTCTGTCGGCCCACGTTGGCATAGTAACCGTACGCCACGTCCTGGTCCTTGGGGAAGCCGTCCAGTCCCTGCATGTGCTTGTAGCCCAGATGAAGCAGAGACAGACGCTCGTCTCCTACACCGCCCACCAGGCTGTACACGTGGCCCTGTGAAACGAGGTCAAAGGTCACAGGTCAACACAAATACACAAAGGCCCCAATTAAGCAGATATGGTAAACTAGACATTTACTCAGAGCCTTTAGTTCTATGTTAAAAAACCCATAACTGCACATGTATTGGCTGTATAGTGCTGCGTCCACTCTGGTGCGGCACAGTTCATCACATTTTTCACCATTGTTGTGACTTATCGCCACGATGGGCAGTGATGAAAGAGAAATGACATCACACAAGCAGCACCAACGTGACATAATTACTGTGGAATGGCAGGAATGTGGTATTAGCAGTCAGTGCCTGGGGCGGGGTTTGAACACCAGTCACCCACACGCAACCACCCGGGTATAGAGCCAAATACACAACATACACACCTGCACAGCATGAAGCCTATTCTAGCTCTACCTACTAGCTTGCAAAAATGCTTTAATTATGATTCATCTACACTGTCAGTGTTGTGAGTAAAATATGCAAAGCTCTAATAGCCCTAAAATGTATTAAAACACAAAAGATAAAAAAGGCAGGTACATCCTGACCCCTACCTGCTCCTGGTCCACTGGCAACCCAAGGCCAGCCAGGTATAAAGTGGCAAGCATGAGTGACGCCTGGTGATGACCCCAGCAGGAGCATACCAGCAGCAGCTCTGTTAGAGAGGACACAACCTCTGGTCCACCCCCAGCACCTCCTACTTTACCTAACCTCCTCACCGCATCCCGGAAGAGCTGCTGACTGATGAGCAAAACTCTGCTGCTGCTCCAAGGGCCTGCTGAAGTAATGAAGACAGGTAGGTGCTTCATATAAATAACACAAATTGTAATAATAATAATAATAATAATAATAATAATAATAATAATAATTCTGTTACTTAAAATAAATAAATAAATAATAATAGTAGTAATACTAATTCAATTACTTTTTGAAAAAAAAAAAAATAATACTAATAATAATAATAATACTTCAATTACTTTTTTGAAAATAATAATAATAAAAATAATAATTCAATTACTTTTTAAAAATAAAATAATAATAAAAATAATAATTCAATTACTTTTTGAAAACAATAAAAAATAATAAGAAGAAGAATAATTCAATTACTTTTTTGATAATAATAATAATAATAATAATAATAATTAAAATAATTCAGTTACTTAAAAAATAAGAATTCAGTTACTTTTTTGATAATAATAATAATAATAATAATTATTATTATTATTATAACAATAATAATAATAATAATAATAATAATAATAATTCAGTTACTTATTTTTTTTAATTCTGTTATTATTTGTTTGGTTTATTATATTCAGCCATACCTGAGATCAGCTCTTCTTTATGTGTGCTGAGAATCCTCAGTACAGTGCTGTATTTCACCTGCTGGTCCCAGGACCATGTCTGTTTGCATCTTGGCTGAACATATGCTCTCCTTAACCCCTCGTAATACGACTCACACAGACCTGCGAGACCAAGCACAAATGATTCAGTACATAGCAAACATTATTGTCTTGTTTCCCCAGAAACAGACACAGTCTAATCAAAACCAAGGTTACTGACGAAATGAACAGCAGGGAGGAAGAAGCAGAAAGGGTCACCTTTGGCAGTTCCGGCATGGTCGTCTTGTAGAGCGTGTACAAAGCCCTTGGTGATCTGTGTCATCTCCTCACACTCTGTGTGCACTTCATCCAGCCGCTTCAGGGTTCTCACCGGCGACAGAGGATTCACAACCTCCACGAAAAAAAATGCCATTAAAAGATACGCATGCAAACATAAAACTCATGACATATGATGATAAGCATAAACTCTATAATAAATCCAACATTATTATTATAATTAATTATAATCACCAGTAAGTAATTTGTTATTTTAGCTAAGGGGCTGGACCAATGGGAGCACCCCGCTGCTCCCACACCACTAATGCAGATAAGGCACTGGCCTCCTAAACCAGGGATTGTGGGTTTGAGTCCCATCTGGGGTGGATAGATTAGTAGGCAGTGGAGGCCTAGTGGTTAGGACGCTCCCTTTGAGTCCTGAAGGTCGCAGGGTCGAGTCTCGGCCCGGGCACTACTGAGGTACCCTTGACCAGAGTACCATCCCACTACACTGCTCCCCGGACGCTGTCGGTAGCTGCCCGCTGCTCCACGTGTGCACGTGTGATGGGTTAAATGCAGAGGTTGCATTTTGTTGTGGTGCTTGGGTGTGTTCACAATGACAAATAGTCACTTTCTCTTCACTTTAATCATCAGACACACACTATGTGATGTTAGGTTAACAAGTGAGATGAATTTCGGTGATTTGCTAAGAAGGGGGTGTGGCATCCATCCTCACCTTGTCAGCCCCTAAACGGTGATATTTGATTGGTCCAAAATAGCCAAGGATGCCTGGCATGTAGATGTCACCACCAATCACAAAGTATCCGGACGTGTCATTATGCAAAACAGCGTTGGGGAAGCTGCAACACAGTACACACATCAGAGCTTTTCACACGACGTCCGCGTTGTAATGTAATGTAAAGCTCTTAATCAGATGCTATCCAAGTGTTTCTCGCATGCTTTGCGGCATAAAGATCTTCAGTATGGTCACCATAGTTACTCGGTCCAGTGATAATCTTATTAAACATGATTTAAAAATAAATAACTTAAATAAACCTCAATGTTGCTGCATCAGTATGGATACAGTATTGGTATCAAGCCAAATACTGGAACTTAAGTACAGAGTCTTACTGGCTATGAGCCATTTTTCACATTGATGTGGCCATGTGAACCAATAAATGGGCTTTAAATAGAAGCTTATCGCTGGGCATTGAGTGGTAATAAAAATTGTCTGTAAAACCGGTACAAAGGGTAATGTACACCAATCAGCCACAACATTAACACCACCGTCCTAATATTAGGCAGATCGCCCTCATGCTGCCGAAACAGCTGTGGGATCGGACCAGATGGGCTAGCCTCTAGCGTGTGGCCATCACAATAAGGCCCTTGTCAAAGTGGCTCAGATTCTTACTCTGGCCCATTTTCCCAGCACATCAACTCCAAGAGCTGACTGTTCACTTGCAGCTCAATATATCCCCCCCCCCCCCCCCCGGCAGGTGCCATTGTAATGAAATAACTAGACAGTGAATGTTAATGACTTTCCCTGTCCGTGGTGTTAATGTTATGGCTGATAATGTTGTAGCTGATCAGTGTATATTAACAGTAAGTGACATAACAGGCTAATGTCAGACCCTTTAGCTGAACGGCTAAGTAGATGCACATCTCTCCGTGCTCGCTCTTGAAAAGCTAAAGCGCTACACAGAACAGAAACTGAAGGTGAAAGAAAGTGAATGTGGAGCAGAATCTTTATCATCTCGTGTGACAGGGCACATCAAAGCATGACAGCACCCAGACTGTAGTACTGTACTTAAGAATAGAACAGAGGCCTTACTCAAAGGTGTGGCTTGTCTCTGCCAAAGCCCTTGTAGAGTTTGCATGTGTAATTCGGAGCTTTGCCTGCAGAGAGAAGAAACGGTGGTACAATACGCAGTCTTTAGTGTGTGCACCAATCAGCCATAACATTAACACCACCGGTTTGACACTGAATAGGTCCCTCATGCTGCTGAAACAGCACTCTCTGACAGAAAGGGGTCGGAACACACAGCGCACCACAGACAGAGCTGTTTCAGCAGCATGAGGAACACACTCAATACTAGGCAGGTGGTGTTAATGTTATGGCTCATCATTGTATATATCTGATCTACATTTCAGCATTTACTTATTCAATAAAACAGCGGGAATATTGGGTCAAGCGATGAACTGCATCTACGTCCAGTTCCCTCTGAACAGATTCAAGTCTGATATTTAGTTTTAAAATCTTTGAGCCATTTGTTAAAGAACCTTTGAGTGGTGGATGAAGAGGTCCAGTCGAATCCAGGCCCTCAGGGGCAGAGGTGTGTGAGCTGTGAACGCCCTTTCCTCTCTGGAGACCAAACTCACCTGGACTACAACCTTACCTTTACAGTGCACACACACACACACACACACACACACACACACACACACAATATATATAAATTGTTTTGTTCATATTTGAATCTTTTCATACATTTGCAAATGCAAAAGAGAAAGGTGGAGTCAGTTTCGTCAAAAACGTAGCTATTAGCACACCGTCCCGCGCCGCGTGCACTCACCCGAGCCTGTCAGCATTATGAGCGGACTGCCATACTTCCTCTGCTCGTTCACATGCCTGAGGATTCCGCAGAAGCCTTGACTACACCAGTCCAGCAGGTACAACCACACTGACAGGGCCACTCTGCAGATGGTAATATGTGTATTTATTGGATTAGACGGCCTCTCCTACTGACACCTCAAGCGCTGACGAACCTGCCACATGAACAGGACTAAAGAAGGCCTCTGCAACACATGATCCTAACCAGTATTAACCCTATTCAACGACTACACATGTAGCCTGCATCGCAACTCCAATCACCCAGAGCCTCCTTTATAACATGGCACCTCCCACTTTCTGGAAATACCAACTACCCTTTACATTTCATAGTGAACAGACCAGTAGGAATTTTTTGCATAATTAAATGGTTAAGATGAAAACACAGTCATCCAGAGAGGTAGAGGCATGGAAGAGACACTCACCAAGTCGGAACCAGGCGTCCTAAGCACTGAACGCCTCTAAACCCTCTATCACAGAATCTACTGCACACAATGGTTAGGAATGTTGCCTGATGCCTGAGACATTGTTTTAGTAGAGTTTTGAGATAACGTTTTGACCTAAAATATGATTTTTTAAATATCTGCAGAGAGATACATGAAGGTACATTAATAGATTGTTAGATTTGATTAGATTTGCCACAATTTTACCGTCATCAACTTTACATAAAAATTGGACAGTGGCTGAATTTGCATCGTAGCCTTGGCGAACCCTAGTTCCTATCAGCACCCCAAGGCCCTGCAGTGTCCCTGACACAAAGCACCACTCTGATGGTGCACTAAAAGCTACTTGAGTGCTTAACACCCCTTTGTGGAGATTCTTCAATCTCCTAAACGTGAGTGAGTGAGTGAGTGAGTGAGTAAGTGAGTGAGTGAGTGAGTGAGTAAGTGAGTGAGTGAGTGAGTGAGTGAGTGAGTGTGTGCAAGAGTTACATACAGGTTCATGAAATGCATTACATCCGAAATATTGGAATATGAACTGAAAGTGACTATTTGTCATTGTGAACTCACCCCGTCACACAAAGTGCACCACAACGAAGTGTGACCTCTGCATTTAACCCAATCCACACATGGAGCAGCGGGCAACTATTAACAGTGCCCAGGGACCAGTGTCGTGGGGTGGCACCTTGCTCAAGGAAACCTTGGTGGTTCCTGGGCTGGAGCGTGAACCTTGAGACCTTCCGATCACAAGGGAAAGTCTCTGACCACTAGAAAACCAAAGAAAAATCGAGGCAGAGTGCGAACGCAGTCCCCCACTACCATAAATTATGCAGTCAAGATTCCCACATTTGGGGAATCTGCAGGGGTCAGCACAACCGGGGTGCAAAGGCTGAGCCTCACCCTGGGTTGAACCACCTTGGTGTAATGCTACAAGGAAATATCAAACACCCTGAACCACTTTGTGTATAGTGTGTATATCTGCATGGGTAAAGAAGGAGTAATGGGAATGGAGGCGATGATGTTCTGACCTTGGCTGCTCTGTAGCACGGAGACGTGCGGTCTCCAAGTCCCTATTCATAAAGGTGGAAAATGTCCGGATGACTCCATACTTCTCTTCTGTGCTTGCAAAAGGGAACGTTAGCAGATCCACAGCATCTGAAACAGCATTGGCCAACAAACAAACATGAAGGACTCCCTGCTCTGCATATTTTGGAGCTTTCATCACACTGGTCCAACTCCCTGAGCTGATGAGAGTGATACTAAGTGATACCCAGGTTGGGACTTGAACCTGCTACCTTCTGCTTGCAAGGGCAAGGTCCTAACCACTAGGCCACCACAGCCCACAGGGCATATATGGGCTCAGGCTACTCTAACCCCAACTCTGTTTTAGTTCAACATAGGCTGTTGCATATGTTCTACATTCAGTGCAACATCTTCATCTCACATGACTCAAACTCACCTGACTCTCGAGAGCATCGCTCTATTCTGTCTTTGGTCACATTCCACATTAGCTCCGCCCCCCATGCCACTGATCTGCTCTGTGGTCGGTCAGGACGTTCAGAGAGCGGGACCGTCCGCAGGAATTTAAACGTCCTAGCCAAGGACCGATGGTACTGACTGATTCCTACATTGTTCCCCCCGCTGTGTTGTCCATCCAGATGGACTAGCCAGGCCCTGACCATCACATCTTGGGCATCCACAGGCCACCTAATGAAAAAGTCTCTTTTATATAGTGCAGCTGGTGGAAAGGTCAGCTGGATTGTCCTTGTCCTCGTCTCCCCAAACTTCTCGATATTAGACCATGTTCTCCGGAAGGTCACGAGCCCAGTGGTCTCTGGAGTGGACAGCACAACCTCAACCCACACTCTACAGGGGCGGGTACATTTGTACTTCACTTGAACGCTGGATTGAGCCACCACGAGATCAGGGGCCTGGTCAAACTGCACAAAATCCCCATGTTGACTCTTCTCCAAAGCAGGTGTTGGCGAGTTTGTGGTGTGTTTGGAGACTTCAGAGTCAATCTGAAGAACACGACAGAGAACGGGTTAGCAGTGAAATGGCTCTTTTGTCCACGGGAGAAATTTTATTCTGCTTCTGAAGTGATGAAAAGGTATTGCTGTGATTTTGGCCATGCGTTAAGCTGCATATTGCATACACCTTACCTACTGTACATTACATATACCACTCAAAACAACGTTGGACAGTGTCAGATATAAGTAAAACTGCAGCTCTTGTGATATGAAAACTGAATTCTTTTTTGCAATTTCACTATAAATATTATTAGCTGTGCAGAAATCATCAAACTTATTATTTATTACATAACTATACAGTCTGCAACAGCCTATGTACTGTGCACTATGTACTACTACCTATGTAATGTGAATGAAATGTGTATTAAAACACAACCAATCACAACCAATCAGTGTCTGAGGGTTAATGTAGCATTTGTTAAGCCAGACAGACAGACAGACGGACAGACAGACAGACGGACAGACTGACGGACAGACGGACGGACAGACAGACGGACAGACAGACAGACAGACAGACAGAAAGACAGACGGACGGACAGACAGACAGACAGACAGAAACACTCAAACATGAATCTGAAACCAAACATTACATTTTACCAATAAAAATTAATACATTTCGTCCAAAAAAAAATTGGCCTCATCCGTCTTTGCATTACATGTTCAGGTAAGAAAGTCTGTACATACACAGACAGGCAGACAGACAGGCAGGCAGAAAGTAAGAGACAGACAGAAAGACAGACAGACAGACAGAGATAGAAACAGGCAGTCAGAGTAGGACAGACAGACCAAAAAAACAGACAGACAGACAGACACAAAGAAACAGACAGACAGATAGAGATAGACATAGAAACAGGCCATCAGAGAAGGACAGACAGACAGACAGACAGACAAAGTAAGAGACAGGCAGATAGCTAGACAGACAGACAGACAAAGAAACAGACAGACAGACAGAAAGAGATGGACATAGAAACAGGCAGTCAGAGGAAGGACAGACAGACAGACAGACAGACTGACAGACAGACAAAGAAACAGACAGACAAACAGACAGACAGATAGATAAAGATAGACATAGAAACAGGCAGTCAGAGAAAGACAGTCAGACAGAAAGAGCTAGACAGACAGACAGACAGACAGACAGACAGACAGACAGAGATATTTGTACAGGCAGGTAGACAGATAGTTAGACAGACATACAGACAGAGACATACAGACAAATTGACAAACATACAGACAGACAGAAGGATGTACCTGTAAACACACTTAACAGACACACGCGCGCGCGCGCACACACACTGCAAGGCCTTCAGTGCAACGATCGGAAAGTGAGTTGTGACTGTATCACTTCCTCCCTGAAGAAGCGCCGGTTGATCAGGGGAAACCCTGCTGCTCCGAGCTGCTGCAGGACAGAGGAGGGAAGTGAAGAAGCGACCGCTCTGAGCTGCTGCTTCCTCACACCGCGGGGGGGGGGGGGCGAGCAGTGAGCAGCGGACGCGTCTCCACTTTCTCCGCGTTCTGATACTGAAAGGGAAAGACCGAGCTGGGGCTGTGATATCTTACCACACAGAGCGTCGCGGCGAACAGCGCGACTCTGCTGACGAAGCGCGCACCTGTGCCGATCCCTGCCCACACCGCCATGTCGCCCCGTCCGAGAGCACATCACACTAGCCGCGAGAGCAGAGCCCTGCGCGATGTCCTTCAGCCCCCACACGGGAGGTCAACAGAGCTGCCTTCGCTGTGCTGTTCGGCAGAGCGTGTGTGTGTGTGTGTGCGTGTGTGTGTGTGTGAGTGAGTGCTCGCTGCTCTTCCGCGAGACGCAAGCAGCAGGTGGGGCCATGAGAGCGGCACCTGCAAACACCCCCGCTTTCCTCTCCCCCTTCCCCCTCCCCCTTCCCCCTACCCCCTCCCCCTTCCCCCTACCCCCTCCATTCACTTTCAGAGATGCTGAGCCATATCCCCCCCATGCTGTGGCCTAGGGGCCAGGGTTCTTTACACAAACCTTTATATTTATGACGTCACAAAAACCAACGCATTCACATATACGCTGATCAGCCATAACATTAACACCACCCTTTGAATCATCTTAACCCCCCCCCCCTTCCCTTTAGGGGTACATACAGGGTGGGTGTGCCTACTAATCTAACGCGCCTACACTGATCAGCCACAACATTAACACCACTCACAGGTGACGTGAGTAACACTGACTGTCTAGTTATTTCATTACGATGGCACCTGTCAGAAGGGTGGGATATATTCGTTAGCAAGTGAACAGTCAGCTCATGAAGTTGATGCGCTGGAAGCAGGAGAAATGTGACGCTGACTCTGATAGAAGGGGGTCAGAACACACAGTGCACCACAGCCAGAGCTGTTTCAGCAGCAGGAGGGACCCGCTCACTATCAGGCAGGTGTCATTAATGTGTTGATTAAGCAGGTATAACGATGTTATATGATGCTCGACCATTGAATGCTTTGGTCCCAGGTCTCAGTGATTAGTGTCCAGTGTTTGCCCACATGACATCTGGTCAGTTTTGATAACTGCTATAGACACTAATGTTTCTGTAGTGCTATTAAGACGCTACTTAGTGCAGAAGTGTGCAGTTTCGTGGGGAAATCCCCTGCGTCTGCTTTAAATAGCGTCCTTCACCTGGCTTCACTGAGGAAGCGTGCTGTATGTGCAGTATGTCAGATCACTATGGAACTGAAGCGTGACGTGCAAGGCAGGGGCCTGACAACACATCGCACTTTATAAAAGGCCTCGGAAATCCCACCCATAGTTCTGGCCTAATCCAGTAGAGGAATGCGGTTCTGACTTATTTCAAATCTCAGCTGATTCAGCATTTTTTTCTCATTATTAGGATCTATATTTCTGCTCCCTGAGCAATCTGAGGACTTGCAGGGTCAGAACCGGCCTAGCAATATATTCGCTCTCATACCTGTGCAGTAATTAATGGCTTTACAAGATGTGTGTGGTTTCCCCAACCCCCGTTTTTGTCCTGAATGGAATGCTCCGCTCTTGTCATCCATGTCTCTGGAAGGGACATCCCGCTTGCTTGGCAGAGGATCTGTATCTAAATGTCTTTTGAAGAACGGCAATCCAAGTCCGTTGGAGTTCTATGTGCCAGTGCATGAATATCTGATGGAGAGTCCTCTTGAGTTTGGTCAAGTGCGCCCCAGCTTCGGTTCAGACTGGATGGATCCCAAAGGCGGCGACCACCTCAACCACTCGCTGCCATCTCTCTCTGCCCAATCCCCCATGCCGTTCTCCATCTCTCCCGCCGTACCCCTCCCGTTCCCTCTGGGTCATGGCACCACCACTCTGGGATTTGCCTTCCAGGGCGGGGTCATCGCCGCAGCGGACTCCCGCTCCAGCTGCTCGGGCCTAGTGGCCTGCCCGGCATCCCAGAAGATCCTGCCTGTCCACTCCCACTTGGTGGGCACCACCTCGGGCACCTCGGCCGACTGCGCCCTATGGAAGCGCATACTGTCACGGGAATTGCGGCTGTACCAGCTGCGGAACCGCCGGAGGTTGTCGACGGGGGGAGCCGCCAAGCTGCTGTCCCACATGCTGCACCCGTTCAAGGGCACAGAGTTGTGTGTGGCGGCTACTCTGTGCGGATGGGACGGGGGAGAGTTGGCAGGCGGGACGACTGAGACAGATGGAGACGAGCGACCAACGAATGCTGGTGCTCAGTCTACGGCCACATCACCAGAAGGGACTAATGAACAGACAGCAAGCCACAACACAGAATCTGCTTTGAAATCTACAAAACAATGCGGCCCAAGACTTTTCTACGTGTGTAGTGATGGCCTCCGTCTGCAGGGGGAGCTCTTTTCTGTAGGCTCAGGTTCTCCATATGCTTACTCCATCCTGGATGAGAGGATTCACTGGGGGCTGAGTGTGGACGAAGCAGTCTCCATAGCCAGGGAAGCCGTGTACAGAGCCACACACAGAGACGCTTACTCAGGCAACAACGTGGACCTCTACCATGTCACTGCTAAGGGCTGGAGGCGCAGAGAGAGGGAAGATCTGAAGGAGGAGTACTACAGAGAGAAAGAGAGGGAGAGGAAGAGAGTGGAAGAAAGGAAGAGGGAGAACAAGAATCAGAAAAAAATTTAGCTGTTAAAGGAGCCTGAGCCTGATATTTGTGTTCTGATTGGCTGCATTATGCCTGCATTCATTAAGGAGTCTGAAACACTCCTTATAACGTCAGTGTAAATGGGCGGGGCTTAAGGGTCTAGACTGAATGGATGGACGTATCTAACTGCATTGTTTTCTGTGGCACTGAACACGGAACAAACTGTTGCATGACACAGGGAGGTCAGTATGCATATACGGACTGGGGAGTAAATGTTATGTTTTGAAATGTTCCCATATGACATGAAACTCATACATATAAAAATGCCATGTGCATATACACCATATACATCATTCAGCCATAACATTAACACCACTGCCAGGTAGAGTGAATGCAATTGACTGTCTAGTTATTTCATTACAATGGCACCTGTCAGGGGGGTGGGATATATGAGACAGCAAGTGAACAGTCAGTTCTTGAAGTTGATGTGCTAGAAACAGGAAAAAACGTAAGGATCTGAGCCACTTTGACAAGGGCCTTATTGAGATGTTCTAGATGACTCAGATGAGTCAGAGCTTTTCCAAAACAGCAGGTCTTGTGGAGTGTTCCAGTTGTGCAATAGTGATACGAGGAAGTACAACTGGTGAATCAGTAAAAGGATCATGGGCATCCAAGGCTCACTGATGCATGTGGAGAGTGAAGGCTAGCTTGTATAGTCCGATCCCACAGCTGTGGTTTAAAAAGTGATGCGGACTCTGATAGAAAGGGGTTAGAACACACAGTGCACCACAGTCAGAGCTGTTTCAGACCTATTCAATATTGGACAGGTGGTGTTAATTTTATGGCTGATCAGTGTATGTTAAAATATCATGACAAATGGACCAACAGAAGTGCTTCAAAATGAGATACAATAAAATGTTCTTCCATATAAAGGTTAAAAAGGTTACTATTTTGAGATATAATGTTTTATTCAGTGACAGTATGCTGATATTGGGGCTGCATTAATCATGGATTTTGTTTTTGTTTTTTTGTGGCTGATTCCAGTTTGGTTCTCTTTACTGCCAAATTGGCTGATGCCTGTTTTGTGGTTATTTTATTAGCCTAAATGAACAGATAAAACACACATCACATGTACACACCAGTACATTGTTGTAGCCACAGCTGCAATATGAATAAGGTTATTTAATTTATTTTTCAATGGGCCAAACTGGCATTTTATATTCATAATTCATGTCCAAATACCTACCTGGCTCATATTACATTAAAGGTTCAGCTGAAATCATGTTTGGATCAAAAATCTGTCTATTCTGAGCTTGGTCCCAGATGTTTGTCCCCACTGAACATGTCTATTACAAGCTTCAAATAAAGCAAACAGTGCCTTTTACAAGCTTCAGACGTTCAAGACTGCAACATGGCGTTGATCAGCAGGTGCATGTGAGAGAGAACTGAAAAACTGCCTACGCTCTTCGGAAACAGAGATATAAAGTAGAAGGGTGGCTATTGACAGTTTTGGCGACCTTCCTAAAAATGCTACCTTAGGCACCAGCGTAAGTTGGATGCACCAACCCCACCTGGTTCCATTCACCACCACTGTCATGTGACTCTTTGTTACTGTGAACACACTTAAACACCACAACGAAATTTAACCCATCACACATGCACCAGCAGGCAGCTACCAACAGCACCCTGGAAGCATTGTAGTGGGACTACCTTAGTAGTGCTCAGACCAGGACTTGAACCTGTGACCTTCAGGTCCCAAAGGCAGCATCCTAACCACTAGGCCACCACTGCCCAAAGCAACAGTAAAGTTTCCCTACAATGTACCATTTCATAGCAAAGTGCTTCAGACATTTTATCACTTCAGACACTAAATGATGCTGATAATGTGAACAGTCAGTGGTGTTTGCTTTTAAATTGTATAGATGAACAAAAAAAAACGATAAAGCTTCCTTGCGATGCAGTGATTGAAAGCAGGTTTGTAGATTCTTCATGCCGCAATACAGGTTTATGGACCTGCATTCATACAGTCTCACAACATTTGAACATGCCAGGTCTACCAACGTCATGGACCGAAGGAAGGATTGAGAGACTTCTAGAAGATTCCCTTCTAAGCAAAGAGGTGTGTGTTACTGTTAGCACACTAGTAAAGAGGATGCCCGAGGTAGGACGTCTTCACCATGGGACAATACTAACAAGTATACAATACTGAAGGATTTTTAAACATATGGTTGGTTTTAAAGTGTGTGTAAGCAAATTTAGTTCAATATAAATTGTGGATAATTGGTATGACTGGCTGTGTTTGGCTTTGTGTCTATATAGCCAAGAGGTAGTAGACATGCTAAAGATTTCATGCAAAGTGACTGTGTGTATAAATATGGTTATTTTTTAAACGTGTAATTTGTATTGTATTGTCTTTGTGGACCTGGTTAACTACATTTAAAGTTTAGCTAGAATTATATAGGTAGACTGTGTACGGAGAAGCTTTGCTGGCCTCACTTAAAACGGCCCAACTCTCAGCCCTCCGGTTTTTAAGTACATTACAAACATTATTATTGTCTCTTATATTGCAAAATGTGCAATAAAATTAGAAAAGCGCTTGCGTTGGCTGGTAGACTAAATGCACAACAAACATTAGTTTTATTTGTAAGCGAAACTGCCCTGTATTCCTAGACTCTCCAACTATATTCCGGAAAGGTCCGCCTCTCCTGCGCCACGATTGGTTTACCATTTACCTCTAGCGTTGAAATAAGTAGAGCACATTGGCTAACTGCGGCGAACGTTAACTATCAGCCAATCAGGTCATGGGAGGTGGGGCTTGGACAAACAGGGTGACGCTGCACAAAATATTAGAGTGCGTGAGCAGGAAGAAGTGCTGTTTTCAGAAGAAAGTTTAATAAAAGTTTGGGTTTTTATTAGAATAAGCTTTATTAACCTACATAAAATGTTCGTGTTATCAGTAAGCGTTGCTATATTTCCACAAAACGTACTTGTTATATGTAAATGTGACTTTAGGCAGGTTAAATCAGGTTTAGCACAAGTGCTAATGAAGCTAACTGCGACTTTAGGTGGAGAAGCAGTTCCACTGTATACTAAAGCGACCCACGCGTTCAGTTCAGGCTCAATTAACTACATAATGTCACTCAATTCGCTTGTTTCCCGTATTTCTTGTGTGTTTGCAGGGATAAAACGCAAAATGCGCTGTTAATACAATCGGTGGCTAATTGCCGCTGGCTCTTGTTCTCAATAAACCCGCTTTAAAGGGAGTAGCGAAACATTAGGCTGTAAAATCAAACGATTAACCAGGACCATTCTTCTGGCGTCCTATAAAACCCATCGGGGGAGAGGAGCAGTGCACGTTTACCAGGATGGCCGAGTGGTTAAGGCGTTGGACTTAAGATCCAATGGACATATGTCCGCGTGGGTTCGAACCCCACTCCTGGTAAAGGTTTTT
>JBBPDA010000132.1:4029823-4040589 GCA_037974385.1 Arnoldichthys spilopterus | reverse complement strand
GTCTTTAAAGCTTAATATCTTCAGATCAGAACGTCATGGAAACATCATTCAAATTGAAAATGGATCAAGACAAATGCCCCATTGTCTGTCATGTTGTTTGACCTGTCTCTGCGCGGGGTGATGTTTATGACAATGTTGTTGTTCCGGGTGTGACGTGCCTGCAATAGCGCCACCTTGTTTACGTAAAAACACATTTTTACAGATTATTAAAGAACGACAACACATAGAATCTTCAAATTTGGTGGGCATGTGCGCTGGAGGTCAGAGAATCAAGTAGTGCCGAGGTTTCGGTGTTTTATCCAGTAGATTCATTACGGATCCTGACATTTTTAAATGACAATTGAGTTTCGTACAGAGCTGTACTACCACCAGGGGGCAGTACAAATAGGGTTAATGGATGCTTTCCCCAATGCAGCGGTTAATTTAAGAAATTTGATGTGAGTGTCAGCAGTCACTAAGGTCCTGCTTATGTAGAACTACAGTTCTGTTGGAGAAACCCCTCCGGTGATCCGGCTCCAGTTCCTGAAACGTCTAGAGAAAATGATCAACAGCTGCAATTTCTAGTTTGAAGTTTTTGTGTCTTTACTGTTGCTCTCGGCTGGAAAAATGAAGGAGAGCCCGTCATGAGCAGGCCCGTCTCCGCTGGAGCTGCATGTATTGTGTAAAGCTTCACCAGATGTAGTGTTGTCTGCCAGTGCAGCCTCTCCAGCAGAGAGAATGTGCCCTTTGTGTTATTTGCTCCCTGTGCTTCCGTATATGTTTGTTACGATCGTCGTAGACGAAGCACATTTAGTTGAAATTTCTGCCGATGGACTGAGCGTTGCTCCGAGATCGATATGGAAGCGAGTGAGAGCTCCAAGCTGCTGCTGTTGCGATATTGCTTTTTCATTTCGCCGATATTGCTTTTTCATTTCGGCGATAGTACTTCTTTTTTTATTAGCTCGCAGGCTGTTCCCTGATCCCCTTCCTTTGCGTAAATACGTAGTGTGCGCTGCGCTCGAGTGTTCAGGCCCTCTTTGTCAGGGGTCAGGCTTGTGTTTGTGTTACATTAGCAGGGTTGTTGTGGGGCCCAGAAGTCCTTTTAGGAAGGTCTGTCCTATCTTGGCGACGTCCACAGACCAGTAGCAGCTTGCATAAAACATCTCGAGTATTTATCTTAAGATAAAACGCTTAAGGGATCAATTTAAAGCTGTAAATATTGAGACTTTCAGAAACCGAGTGCTTAAGCTTCAACTCGGGGCTTACGCTGCAAAAATAAGTCGAGAAATGATGCTGAAAAACAGATGCAAAGGCTTATATTAAGCAAAAGAAAATTTGTGGTCTAAGCCAGTGGTCTAAGCTATATTTTCTCAGTCAGATTTCCTGAAATAATAATAATAATAATAATAAATTATAATTTTTTTTATTATTATTATTATTATTGTATATATATCTTTCTCAAACCCAGAGGTTCTCAAATCTTGAATCCAGATTCCGCTCCTGGATTTCGTGATCACCAGTAAATGACTCTAGGAGGCCAAAGTGAATGTGACTATTTGTCATTGTGAACACACTCAAGCACCACAACGAGATGTGACCTCTGCATTTAACCCATCCTCATGTTGAGCAGCAGGCAGCTACCAGCAGCACCCGACGAGCAGTGTGGTGGGACGGCACCTTGCTCAAGGATTCCTCAGTGGTTCCTGAGGCTTCTGAACGTATGTGTTGCCGGCTGCAAAAACCGAACAGCTTCCACATTCTCTGACATTTTTAATCGTGACCGGTTGACTCGGGCGCAAACCAACGCAGCATTATCAGTTGAAGCGTCGGCTGTAACTCCAACATCAGACCGACAAGCTCGATTCAGTTTTTCCAGTCTATCAGCGGAAACCGTCTCACATATTGTGCAGCTGCGCAGTTTTGGTGCGTTTCCGTCTACTCTGCATGTTTCCTACCAGATGGACGTTCCGTTATGGCTCTTGGAACGGTCCGTGGCCTTCTGCTCGTCGGGAAGAAACGACGGTCCCCTCGGTCACGTGAGCCGGAGACGATCGGAATACTCATTCGCTGCAGCCGTCACTTGCGCTACCTGTTGTACGTGTACACGTGGCTGCGATGGAGCAGGCGCTTGAGTCATGGAGCCCGGCGCCGGTGAGCGACGAGCCCCTATAACGGCAGTAATGCGGCGGCAGATTGTGTGGGAGTTGGGAATTAAGTCGTATTTCTTCTCCCTGTGATTTCTCCGCGAGCGCTACACGCTCCCATTAAGCTCAGTTCATTTGCTGCAATCTGGCACAAGTGCGTGTGACTAATTCCCTGGTTTGTGCCTCTTTTTCTTTTTCTTTTTTTCTTTTTCTTTTTTTGTTTCTTCCTAAAAATATTTCAGTGGAAACTTTTCAGGCCGAGCTTCAGCTGCGCGCCATATGCTAACAAAGCCTCCGCGGCGGCAAAAGAGCCTAGTTCATTTGAATGTGTGTCGAGAGGTAATGAATCAATACGCATGCATTACGGCACACTCATTAAGCGCCAAAGTGACCAGCTGCTACCGCACGCGCTCCCTTTGACCCAGGTGTGTGTGTGTGTGTGTGTGTGTGTTCTCTGATGCAGACCACCTCGGGTGAAGACATGCGCGACTTCACCAAAGTGCTGAAGAACAAGTTCCGCTCCAAGAAGTACTTTGCGAAGCACCCGCGGCTTGGCTACCTGCCCGTCCAGACCGTCCTGGAAGGAGACAATATGGAGACGTAAGTGTCGACTCCGTTCGCACACACCCCACCCGCATTCCAGCCAAAGTGAGGCCCATACGGAAGCTCGGCCATCGATCGCGGAGCTAAAAGGTCGGACAACCAGTAACGTCAGCCGCTTTGATTTATAGCGCGCAGTGTAATTTTATACAGTGGATTTAAATGGACTGTAATACTCAAGCAGTGCTTTACTAAGTTGTCAGACATAGTTTTTCTAGTTTTTTATTATTATTTTAACCAACCCACTTATTTTATGCACTAATAACTGTGCAGAACACCGAGGAAGACATTTGCTGCTCATAAAGAACATCACGTTCTTCAGTGTGGTTTTCTAATTTTACACTGAAAGACACATCATTGGTTCTTTATAGCCGGATTCTCCCAGAAAGGCCGTCAATACGCTAGAGTTGGATATAAAACACCACAGCAGAACAAAATATCCCAGAAGGAACATTCGGAAAACAGCTTATCTGCTAAACAACAATCGCCAGGCACTTTATTGGCGTGGAACACCAGTGAAACCAGTTCCACCGCCAGCTGTGTGAAGCCAAGCTCAGATAGAGTCTCCTAAACCAGACCCAGTGGGTTTCCGGAACGATCCGTCCCCCTAAATGCAGCACCAGAGCCAGAACGCAAGACCATAACTAAGCAATAGACCATGTTTCATTTGGTTACAATGACTACACCGATCAGCCGCAACGTTAAAACCACTGGCAGGTGGTGTGACATGTCTAGGGCTGTGATCTATTAGGCAGCACAGTCAGTTCTTGAAGTTGATGTGTTGAAAGTAGGAAAAATGAGGTAGTGTAAGCATCTGAGGGCAATGCCAGGTCCTGGGGGTGTTCCCAGTATGCAGTAGATGGTACCTACCAAAAGTGATCGAAGAAAAGGCAAATTGTGAAATGGCTAGAGTCACTGTGTGCACCCAAGGCTCGCTGATGCATGGGGGGTGTGAAGACTAGCCTGTCTGGTTCGTACCCCAAGAAAACGTGATGCTGATGCTGGATCAGAACACACAGTGCACCACAGTCAGAGCTGTTTCAGCAGCAGGAGGGACACACTCACTAGGAGGCAGGTGGTGTTAATGTTATGGCTGAGAAACATAAACTGCTTTACTTTTTTTTTTTTTTTTTTTTTTTTTTTTTTGAGTGACTGCACATGAAAGTCAAGCAATCTCTAATTTCCACTGATGCCAACGATCCATTAATCCATGGAGCATCTTGTTTTTCAGCCCGATTGATCTGTCCACAGCTAGCGCAGGGCTTTGCGTTGCTGAAAGGTCAGAAAGGTTTGATTATTTCTGCTCCAACATCCTTACTAAGCCTGGTTATACCCCTGAAGTGTTTCCCCCCATAATCCAGACCTAAACCCCCAGCAGAACCTCAAGCAAGCTTTACAGTCTGTAATCGTTGTGTTGTGTGAATCAGGGATGGCTGATGAATCATTCAGGCCTTCCACATGAGCGGATCAGGGGAATTGATGGATTATTAATTGACACTGATGCTGGAATTTCAGTCTGTGTGATGAATCTCCTCAGTGTGGATCTAAGGGCCCTGTTCTCTCGGGCGTCCGGATCAATAGTTTCTCTGACATCCGTGGCATCAGGTGAGCGCAGATCGAATGTTGACCCTTTTTCTGCTCATTGGAGCAAATCAGACCATCCACACTGGGTTTCATGGCGTGTGTTCAGTCGGGCACGTGTTCAGATGACGTTAAAAAAAAACGCTGCGGCTTTTCCTTGACATCGATTTCTGGTGAAATCTGAAAATACATGCCGTTATTTTATGCTTTTTGAGGAACGACTTTATCCCATGATTTTGCAGTAAGAGGGTGATCCCAGGAGTGGCAATGCTTCTAAGTCACGTATCAGGAGGATTTTTAACAGGTTCAGGTCTAATAAAGACACTGATTCATATTCACTGATGCAGTGTAGGATGAAGCTCAAACCCCACAGGTTAAACACACACTGGACTGTCTGATTACTGCCCCCACAGGTCACACACAGAATTACAGTCTGGACTGTCTGATTACTGCCCCCCACAGGTAAACACACAGAATTACAGTCTGGACTGTCTGATTACTGCCCCCCCCACAGCTAAACACACAGAATTACAATCTGGACTGTCTGATTACTGCCCCCCACAGGTAAACACACAGAATTACAGCCTGGGCTACAGGTTGGAGTTGAACAGATGAACACGAAGGCGAATGTAACATCATATTAAAGTCAATCAAGCATCGCTACAAAATGCAGAAGAGCTCAGAGCACATTCATTTATCCAAGATTTGAATGTCCATGTGTACAGGGCCTAGCAGAAGCTGAGCAGCGTTTACATTTTACTGTTTGCCCACGGGTCGAACTGGGTGTTGCGTTTTAGCTCTACCCAACTTCCGCGTGTGTGTGTGCGTGTGTGTTTCTTAGGGATTTATATGTGCTGTCACAGCAGAGTATAAGTCACTGTAAGTCACTGTAATGGTGGTTAAGATGTGCCTGATTAGTCGGTTCCATAAGGGGAGGAGAAGAGCTCCTCTGAGTTTATGAGTTATGGCATTCTGTCATGTTCACTCTCTCTCCCCCTCACTCTTCCTCTTCCCTCACTCTGTTTATTCTTCCTCACGCTCAAAGTCTCTTTGAAATGTCTTTGTTTTCATTTCTCTACTCGTTCTATATCGGGGAACTCGGGAACTCGGCCGTCACAAAATCCATTCCTTTGCTTTGGTACAGGTCAGAACAGCACAACATGTTTAAAAGTTTACACCCCCCGCCCCCCACCCCTGTGTGCTTAGCTGTGCACACGCAGCTTGAATAATCTCCAAAGAATCTTATTGGCCGATTGCATGAGAAGGAGAGTAGAAAGTGAGGCGTTACTACTGGCAGATGATGGCAGTATTGCCTCTAAAGCTGTTTGCCAACCTCCATTGACAACAACAAAAGAACACCGCAGTACAGTGTGTGTGGCGCTGTGAGAGTAAATGCTACTGCACGAACAAAAGAAACGTGCAAAGAAAAGAAACGTGAGAGGAAACCGTCAGCCATCAAAAACGTCTTCAAAAATCATTCTTCATTCACTTTAAATGTTTAGTTGACTTTCAGAATATTCTGGAGCTGTGAGAACTCTCCAGAAGTTTCTAGAATTGTCCAGAATTTTCTAGAACTTTCTGGAATCTTTTAGAACTTTCTAGAACTTTCTGGGACTGTCCAGAAACGATGATAATTCACCTGATTTGCCGCTATAAATAGAAAACCTTTCTGGGCTGTGGTCATTAAATTACAGTTTGTAATGAATAGAGCTGTTTACATCGTATTTAGACATAAACAGCTTAAATATACCACTTAGAAACCAAGAACACAAATTGTTTAAGCTAGTTTGATCTGTTTTTTTTTGTGCATTTACACTTACATACAGTTGTGGTCCTAAAATCTGATTGGCTGAGCTGCACATGTCTCAGAAGTAAATTCTGTTATGTCACTAAAAGTGATTGTCGGGTTAATAGACTGTGACTGCTTGCAAGTGAAGTGGTCGATGATGTAGCCTAGTTTAGCGTAAAGTGAAGGGACGGACAAATTATTGCCCTTAACAAGACTGAACAGCAGGCTGGCTAAACGGCTCCTTCATTAATGTTCAGTATTCAGCTTTAAACTGAGGTATTTACTGAAGGATTCACTCTAAAATTGCAATATAAAGTGAAGAATCTGTTGCTTTTACACCATTAGCATGATGCTAAACGGAAAATGCTAGTGGAAGTTAGCAGTATCATTGAGGTAGCAGTTTGGTGAGCAAAGCATACTTAAGTGAATGTTTTGCATTAGGCACTGACAAATTATGTAAAATGTACATTTTACCAGCTAATTTTATTATTTTCATACCAATGTTTTATGGTTTATTAATATTAACATACTTTAAATACTTTTCTCTACAGATTAATCACTTATTGCAATTACTTATATCTTAAATTATTGAATATAAATAAATTATACTTAATTATGAATATCATTAAATATTTAACTATCATTGAGTTTGTTCTTTTTTGTAGTAGTAGTGAGCTGCTTGAGGCTATGCGTCGCAGTGATCTTCACAGTAAATTTGCAGTCTGCTTTACTCCAGTGCGTCTGTTTCCTCAAATATCAGCTGCTCATTTCAACCACGAACAACGTCTTTTTGTATGATTTACGTGTCCTTCTCTCACGTTTCTAACAAGACCTCGGTGCTTTTAGTACAGAGGAGGCAGTGTCAGGCCCCGATCCCCCTCCAGAGATAATCAGCAGCGTCGCTCTGCCGCAAATACGTCCACTCCCTTTGTTTTACAGTGACAAATGACACAGATGGGGGGATAACGCTGAGAGAAGGAGGGAGTGAGTTCCTGTCCCAGGTGAAGGTGATGTGAAAAGTGTCGTCTTTGTGTCAAAGCTACAGCAGAAAGTGCCTGATGGGGTTTATTGCTGATGGGAGTCCCAGTGCAGCTTTAGCACAAATCACCGTGCATCACAGCCACGAAAAACACAGAATTTCTCCACCTTATGTTTACAAAAGCCCCTTCACTCATGGGTGTGTACGTAGACATGGCTGCCTGCTAATGTCAACACGGTCGTTTTCTAATTTGTACTTATCTCCGATGTAGCTGATTGGCCAAGGCAAGTCTGTCTTAAATAGATACTGTGCTGTTATCTGTGAAAAAGAACAAACGTACAGGAACATGTGTCTGTTCATAACCTTCACACTGCTCCCTGGTGCTTCTCACAGCTGCCGGCTGCTGCACGTGTGATGGGTAAATGCAGAGGTCACTTTTCGTTGTGGTGCACTTTGTGTGATTGAGTGTGTTCACAAGAACAAATAGTCGCTTTCACTACACCCAAAAACGGTTACAGTTTTTACAGCATGAAGGTTACAGCATGTTCCCTGCAGTGATTAGTGCTGTCGCCTCACAGCAAGAAGGTCCTGGGTTCGATCCCCAGGTCGGCCACTGGTTCCTTTCTGTGCAGAGTTTGCAGGCTCTCCCTGTGTTCGCGTGCGATTCCTCCCACTGTCCAAAGGCTGCAGTAGGTTGATTGGATGCTCTAAATTGCCCGTAGGTGTGAGTGTGTGTTGCCCTGCGCTGGGTTGGTCTCCTGTCCCCACCTTGGGCCATAGTTGGGCCGTTGCCCTTCGCCTTTTGACCATTTTTGGCTTTGGAATATTCCACTAAGCAAATCTGTTCACCCTATCAGTAAGGTTAGGCATGAGTGTGCGATGATTTAGGTTCGTAGTTTCATACTAATGTACTATGCGCTTCCATAACGTTAGCCTCATTAAGGAAGGAAACCTCAGACGCTGAACGAACCTTTTCTGGTGGACTACACTTGGGAAGAGGGGGAATCTGTGCACTCAAGCACCACAACGAAATGTGACCTCAGTGTAGTGGGACGGTACCATGCTCAATGTTACCTCAGTGGTGCCCGAGCCGGGACCTGCGACCCTTGGTTCACAGGGGCAATGTTCTAACCGCTAGGCCTCCACTGCCCACTTTTTTAATTCCTCTGAAGCATTTGTTAGAAGTTTTGTTTATTTCGCAGATTCGTCATAAAGAGAACGCTGTTTTTTTCCACCTTTTCTCCTTCTTCTGTCAGTCTCCAAACGCAATTCTTCAAAGAAAGTAAAAAAACGAAGGAAGGGAAAACGCCAAACAGCTGAAACTATCTTGCCTCAAGGCCGTAAATCTTCCCCAGATCTCTTCATTTCTAGGAAAGCACAGCAAGAGCAGCTCTCTGACAGTTTATTTGGCCTCCTTTAAAGAAGCACTTATAGTCAAGAAGCCAAACAGTCTATCATGGAGATGAGAGCGGTACTCGATTTCTTCCTCCATGGCGGTAGACTAATGAATTCCCGCCGAGCATATGGCTGAACCTACAGCGGCCCACTGCCTCCGTTGCCACTGCAGTTTTCCTGTTCCCGGGCTCTGGAACTCGAGGGGGACGCTCTGAGCAGATGCACCAAATCTCCTGGTCGTCAGAGATGAAGCTTTTAGAGGCGCCTCCGCTGTGATAAGAGGCTAAATTGACATTGACTTTTCCGTTTGAGCTTTTTTTTTTTTTTTTTGGAAGATGGGGGCTGCAGTAAACGCGCCGGGCGCGGTCTCCGCTCGTGGTGATTTGATCAAGCTGTCTAAACTGAATCGTCCTTCCTCTCAGCTTGGCAGCTGCAGCCCATGTCTCTGATCATCAGCAGGAACACACACACAGCCACACTGGGCTTTTACACCTGTACCTGTATAATCTCGTTGAAGGTTTCTCTGGGGTTGTTGCTCTTTTTCCGCATTCCATGACGACGGTGAAGACGTCAACACTACGAAATCATACACAGAATCATGCCACGGTAAAGCTCAGCCCTACTGCTGACCATTGTAGATTCTCCAGAGTTGCCCCCCCCCCCCCCCCTTTGCCAAGATGCAGCTTTACCCACGCTTGGCATTGTTCCAAGCAGCTTCGTGAGCGATCTGTCTCGCTAAGCTAACAGGTTTACTAAAGATACACAAATGCTGATGAAAACAAATTGAAAGTCTGAGTTTGTTTGGGTTGCCAGACTGCAGATCACTGCAGTGCAATTCATACTGGGTGGTGTGTCTGTCTACATACTACATACACTGCAGATTCATACTGGATTAAACCACTCCACACTTCTTACAGTCAGACTGTACATACTACATACACTGCAGATTCATACTGGATTAAACCACTCCACGCTTCTTACCATCAGAATGTAAATACTACATACACTGCAGATTCATACTGGATTAAACCACTCCACACTTCTTACCGTCAGACTGTAAACACTACATATACTGCAGATTCATACTGGATTAAACCACTCCACGCTTCTTACCGTCAGACTGTAAACACTACATACAGATTCATACCAGAATAAACTTCAGAATTATTACCGTCATACTGTAATAGCTACACACACACTGCAGATTCATACTGGATTAAATACCCTTCTGTGCCCCTGTTGATGTTTCGACACACAGTTAAAGTTTGCTGCCCCTGCCCCTTTAGTCATGCTAGCCTAGGAAAATAGCAAAAGACTTATTCTTGACGTTTTCGGCTTAAACGTGGATTTTTCTTTTTCAGTGCAGTAAAGCCGCTCTCCACTCTCAGATGACACGCGCTACTGTATTGCATGAGTCGAACTTGCCGCCGTTTGTCTCACGCGGCGCCTCTGTATCTGTTCATTCTTCTTTTCAAGAGCCGAGTGAAACTGTGCCGCGTTGGCGTTTCTGAAACTGCCAGAGTGCCGCGAGATATTGACCAAGGTTTTCATCCCGCCGCTCGGGGTTGTTGGCGCTGTCAGGATTCATTAGGCTGTCGGGAGTCATTACAGCAGGCCTCACCAAGTCCCCACACATGTGCAGCCTTCTGTTTTACACACTTCTGTAGCGAGGACGGATGAGCCCGACTGGACAGCAGCCATGGCAGACATCAGTGTGTCCACTCCCTGGCCGCTTTATCAGAAACGCCACCCTTGTCAGATCGTTGGTGCACGGTTTGTTCGTCTGACGGCTGTTTCTGACCACAGTCTTATTCTAGTAGACACCCCCTGCCACACCGCTGTGCCTGATACACCCTTACCAGTGCCCACAGCCACTTCCCCACTGCCATGCCACTGTCACTGCTGTGCTGAGAATGAACCACCCACCCTAATAACATATGTGCTCAGCGGTGGTCCTGTCATGGTCCTGTCATGGTCCTGTCTATGATGACTGGGGGGGGGTTATAGTCTGTAACTGTATCTTCAAGCTGCACCTGTATAGTAGGTGTTTCTGATAAAGTGGCCAGTGTGTGTATGTATGTATAATATAGTTATTAAATATAGATCCTGCTCTGGGTCTGTCTGTCTACCCATCTGTCTTTCTGTCTCTCTAAATGTCTGTCTGTCTGTCTATCTACCTGTCTGCCTGTAGCTATTTGTCTCTGTTTTTCCTTTCTTTTTTCCTTTCTTTCTTTCTTTCTTTCTTTCTTTCTTTCTTTCTTTCTCTCCCATCTTCTCCCCTGTCTGTCTGTCTCTCTCT